>JAUZNJ010083867.1:0-23515 GCA_034780135.1 Jordanella pulchra
TATATATATATATATACATAAAATATATATATAAATATACATGGTGAGTTATAGTAAGCGTTACATGTGTATATTCATTATGTGTGAATGCACTAAACTGTCTTCCATCTTTATTGATCTCTACAGCTCCTGTTAAATAGAGTGCACGAGTCTGTGAATCATGTGCTAGTGCCTATAGGCTTTTTGTCAGCTGCTGCTATGGTATTTACTCGGCTGTTGCTAGGACACTCCCTTTGAACATCTTAACCGAGCCTTTTGATTGGCCTGCTGCAGTGATGCAAGATTCCCTCACCCCAAATCTGTCCTGAGCGCCCATAGAAACATGCCTGTCTGCATTTCCTCCTCGTTACTTCCTTCGCTGTCACTCTTTTGTCTCATGCTTCCTCCTCCTTCCTTACTCCCACTTTCTCTCTCTCCTTTCTTGTCCTCCAGTTTGGGAGCAATCTGGCCCTCTACTTTCCCTACCCTTCTCACCTCTCTGTTATTGCCCCCAATATTTGATTAATTCTCGCCCTCAGTAATCCTCTGCTCGCATCGGTCTTGATGAACTCGGTGCTCTGTGTCACTTTTCTCTCCCTCATAAAGCCTAATTGCCTGCTGCTAAATTGTATTAGCAGCATGTGGGACGGCAAAATCATTCTCTTCTGCTGTCTTAGTGGACGATTTACTGGTTTTGTGCATCCCACAAGAACCCACTTCCGGTGTCCATGTGGGGTGAGGTACCTGATTAGCCTGACTTTACCATGATTCAGGATGAGCAGGTCTGACATGGTATTAAACAGGAAGAAGGCTTGGTGCGTCACAGAAGAGAAAGCTTCTTTTTTTTCCTCCAGCCTCCTGAAATCACTGCCTTCAGTGTATTTGACCAGACCAGGTGTTCCCAAGCCTGTGACCCCCCCCCAAAAAGCAACAAACTGGTGACTCCCTAAAAATACATATAATTATTTCACTCTATGTTTATAAAAAGCTATAACGTTAAGTACTTATATTTGTTTTAGAAGAAGCGTAATCTTTCTAAATGGCATTTAATTATTTAGTTCAGGATTTTTAAAGGTATTCTTAAACATTTAAATGGGGTATTTAATGATGCAATTTACAACATGATGGTATATGTTCAATATTTGAATCCTTTAACAAATACAAAAAAAGTAAAGTTACATTTATGTATTTCACGGTACATTGATTTATTTCATGGGACATTTAATGTTTTATATTTTAATGAATGTTGATATTTGTAAGTCCTTTACAAATCAAATATATTATTATTACATTTACATGTATTATAAATTTCAAGATAAAATTTGGCTCTCTATATACCTCAGGGATCACATCACAATGATTGTGAAAACCATCTTACATCCCTCCACTTGGTGCCCTGACCCCTACTTTGGGAACCCCTGGACTAGACTATACTAAAGTAATGAATAATAACTAAGTGAACAGAGAATAAATATGAAAAAGCGGTAAATGCTCAGTCAATTTCTGCATCAGATTCGCATTTGGATTTATATCAGGGCTTTGACTAGACCTTTCCAACATAGATATGCTTTAATCTGAGTCAGGAATCTCTGACTGTACGTTTAATGTTGTTGTGCTGCTAGAGCGACCATAGGGGATGTTTTAAAGCATGATGCTCCCTCCACCATGCTTCAGTCTGTTCTTTTGCATATAGGCCAACTGTTGTGTTTTAATAATTTTAATTTAATTCTGTGTCACCAATTTGTCTGCTGCAGTTAGTCTGGATCCTCAGCGGAAGATAAGCAGTCATGTAAAGGATGCGTATCTATACTGAGATTAAAATTAACACATTTTACAGTCTAGATGACTTCGTATTTGTTTTCATTGGTGTCAGAATAAAAGGGAAAGCTGCAGTCTTCAGATTTACAATTGTAAAAAAGGTTGAATCCTTTTCCTTCCAGGTAACAATTTTGTGCCTTCCTGTTAATAATCTGGATTAAAGCAAAAACAAACAAACGGACTGGAAAAAAGGTCGAAAGGGGTACGAATACTTTTGTGGGGCCTTGTTTCCACTTCACTGTATGGAGGTTTGCAGTTTGAAAGAAGCAATAGAGTTTAAAAATTGGATGCAGCTGCGTGAGGTGAGCTGGAATCTCAAATATTAAAGCAGGGCGGTTTGAAGATGCTGGTTATCCTACAGTCTATGGCAGCACTGAATATCTGGTAAAATAACATGAAGTCATTCACCCAAATAGACATGGCTCAGGGCAAAAATAAAATGAAATCCAGCTGTGACACTTTATGCTTGAAAACTTTAAAATCATTTGATTTTACCAATCATTTCAACACGGAGGAGCAGCGGAACAAGTAATCTGAAACACTCGCTTCTGCAGATGAGGAGGCATCTTAATGGATCCTTTTATCTAGAAAATGTTTTCAAAGTGCAAAACAAATAGTTAAATTCACCCTAAAATAATAAAATTAAAAAAGTTTTTTTCATTGTCAGTGGATTATCAACAGCACTTTAGAGAAGAGATTTACTTTCCACCTGAGTTAGATCAGTTACGTAGCTGAGCTACCAGAACCTAAGATGTGATCCATCTTGACCTTATAATGTGTGTTTGGGTTTTTAATCCATTGGTGTCAGGATTTAGGGATTATTCCCTCAGAGCTGATGATGATCCGGTTAAAGGGGGACCTAGGCTGGAGAAGGAAACCGCAGACAGATAGAAAGTTGGAGTCTTAATCTGCTATAGAATAGAACAGAGTATTGTTTACTACGTCCAGCTGAAGTCACAGCAGTTACAAAAGTACAAAGCTGCATTGATTCATTGTGAAATCTTTTATAGGCTAGGTTGGTATCTTTACAAAAAATCTTCACTTGCCTTCAGGATGGAAGTTAATGGTGAAGATCGATACAAATGAAACAACCTTAGAAGCAGGTTAACTAAAGTAGCCTGAAGGAAACAAACACATTCATCTCTGTTCGATAATAACTCATATTTGGTTATAAATCAAAATCCTTAGAAATCTGTTCATGAGATATTTTGTCTCCAGAGGAAACCAACCGTCACAAGCTAACAACACGGCCTTAGTATGACTGAGCAGATAATAAGAGTAAATTTAAAGGGAGTTACTTATTTATGTGAACCTGCAGTATGAGCCTCAGTGGCATCTATTAAATATATCCAGGGTATTCAGACAAGCATTTAAGTAGAAGGAACCAGACTTTTAAAGATAGATTTAAACTGATCTCTGTAGTATCTCACTGTTGGAATGAAGTTATTCCAATTTCTTTTTTTCTTGTATTAAACACGAGAATCATAGAAAGTATTGGATCAGTTCTTTTAAATGAGGAAAACAAAACTGAGGAAAATACTGACCTATATTCTTAATCAAATCTGTTCAGTCTCATTTCTCCCATGACAAATTGTTAGATATTTCTCTTAGTATATAGAAAGAAACATCTAAACGAAACATCAATAAAACCTAAAATAAGATAAAGTGCTTAGTAACAACTGTTTCGCATTTTAACAGCTGAAAGCAGGAGGTGTCTTTTGTTTCTGCCTTGAATGCATCATGTTGCAGTGCTGTTTGTCTGATGGAGAGGCTGTGAGGAGCCTCTGACGACGCTCAGGACACTCTTCTTGCAGCTGATCCTAAACAGACCTGAAGGATTCTGGAATAACCCTTTCAGTTCCCCTCACTATTCTCCGCAGGGCCATTTATGTTTATGTTAATACATTTGGCAGATAGTTTTTCAATTAAAGCAACATGAAAATACGGATGTAAGAAGGGTGATATTGCAAAACTGATTCACTTTCAAGGGTCACAGGTAAAGGATCACAGTGGGATCTAGAGGAAAAGGGTGTTTTTTATTTGCTTTGTTTTGTTTTTTGCACAGAGAAGCCAGGAATTAAAGCAGTTTTAGTTGAAACTCTTTATGTAACTTAGAATTTAAAAGTTTATTGATCCATTGGAGCCCTCTTTGATTATGTCTTAATTGTCACAACCATATTTTAGGACTAAAGTTACATTTTTTTCCATCTCATTTTTATTAATTTCTTTAGTTCTACAGTTTTAACCAGACTGCTAAAATGTGCTCATAAATATTCTATATGTTCAACTTCCTAAAGATTTTTATGCTTGGCGGCCATATTGGAAACTGCCATTGAGGCTTTTAAGTTTTTAAAGCCAGACTTGTGACGGCAGGGTGCGTTCTTTTTATATTTCCGATATGTAACCAGCTGAAATTCTACTCTTCTGTACGAATAAAACCGTTTTAGTTTGTATGAGAAATCAAACAGGTTTTAGGGCCCTCTGCTGATGTGAAGGCCCAAAAAATGGTTGCTGGATCGGCTTATGTTTCGGACACTCTCTGAATAAGTCGAACAGAGCAGAAAATCAGCAGATTTTATACTGACCCCTTTATCAGCCCAGTTTTTAATGAAGGAAACTGGTGCCTCTAAATGTGTTTTGCTGAAAGAGGCCACAGTGAATGCTCTCATGCCTCAAAGCAAACTCAAGTCGAACAGCAAAACTTTCTTGCTGTGGACAGACTTCCAAGAGTAATCCATTCACCTTGGCAGGGCCTCCGAAGATATCATGGCCTGTGGTCAGTCGATGAGATCAATCCCTGTCCGCTAACGTCAACAGATAGTCTGAATGTTCGCCCTCTGGACATATTTAAGATCAATACCCCGGATGCAGGGAAACCGAAGCCAATGAGAGCAGGTGGGAGGCTGAAGTGAGCTGAGTGAGAGGAGAGGAAGCCATGTTTTTTTGTGAGCGTCATGAGGAAAAAAATCTTTTTTAAAATTTCCACTTGGGGCAGAAGGAAAGTATTTAATCCCATGCTGGCTTTTGTAAGTTTACTTACTTTATTGAAGTGTTATTTTAATGTGGTGACAGAACATTGAACTGGTCAGTGTGGCGACTTAAAAAGACTTTCTGTTTACTTTTTTTTCTATTTATTTACTGTACCATTTATAGCGTTCACCATTCTACTGATTCGGTTTCTTTCCTTCCAAACTAAACCCCAACATGTTTAAGACTCAGGAGCGTCCTGAGGATCACAGGGACAGGACAGTGGCTCCGTCAAAATGATCAACCTAGTGAGAGATGTTGGTGTGATTATTTGGAACTGGAGTGTTTTAACTCAGCATGTAGATCAAATGAATATTCTATGCAATGCACATTCATTTTTCATTTGCATCTCTAATGTGCCTGTAACTTCTATAATCTAATATTTGTTGAGCTCTTTATTGACCCTGCCCCCCTCGTTATATTGACCTTTTTTGTGTGTAAAAAGCAAATAAACAAATAAAGAAAGGGGAAGAATTTGTCAATGTGTTGATGAGAACAGAACAATAAGTAACCTAATATTAGGCTTTGCAGGTTAATGTAAAATATGCAGCTGAGTGGATTTATTTAGGCCAGTTGAAGTTTTCCAAGAAGAAATTTTCAATAATCCCCATCAAAGTCAGGTTTGTAGCTTCATTTCTCTGAATTAAATTGAATAAAACCGCAGAAGCAGAAACACAACCGTCCAGATTGTCTGGTTTCCAGATTTTCCCTCCTCATACAGTTATCTTATGGCAGACGTCATTTAAAGCCTAAAATCAATACAATATGCCCATGTGATCCGTCTGTTTAACTGCCTGAGCTTTTACCCTGAGCTTATGGATGCTCAGTGGTGATAGAAGAACAGAGACCATTAGTAATGGGCTAACTATTGGGTTGGTATGTTTCGGTTCCGCTTATAGTTTTCAATCAGCGCCTCTGAAGGTTTCAGTGTTTGCCAGTGGCCTAGTATGATGCTTTAAAGTTAAAACAACAGGGAGCTTTTGTGTGTATTTTCATGTGTGTTTCACGCCATGGACACACCAGGATGATGGAAACTCTGCCTTTTATTCTCCATGTTTGATTAGACTTGTGAGACAATATGGACAGTTTTATTTTCCTTTTTTTTTATCTGCTCTTTCCTTCATTTCTTCTGTATCACTATAGCCCCTCATCTAGTGAACTTCCATTGCTTTCATCAAAATAACCAAAACACAGCAGGGATAGAAAACACCCCATTAGACAGGAATAAACCTGAAAAACAGCCAAGATCTCACACTTTCCCACCAGGGATTGACCGGATCCATTTTTAGTCCATTTTCATCCTGCTCCATCATCCCCTCCTACCTCAAGCTGCAGCCAATTTCCGGTGTTTGAAGGTGCTGCTGCCGTTATTCTTCTCCTCCCAGCGGAGCAGGGAATGGTGTAATGCTGCATCCTCTGCCGGTTGAGACATGCTGCCGCACTCTGTGATGGAGCATCGGCTCCATCAAGGACGGGTCGGTTCTCTCCGGTGGGCTTCAGCACCCGGAGCTGAATATAGACTGCTGGTTGCACCGAGGTCAGGGGTCAACTCATTCACTCCTCCTCTGGGGTCATGAGCTGCTGACTGTGGATTTAAACACTGTATATGACCCAGTTCTGCTGTTAGCTGGGGTCATACACACTATGTATGTATGCAGCTATGGAATATGGAGCTGTTGAATTATTTATTATAACTTTAAGAAATCACTGTCCTTCCTTCCTTAAAAAACCAAAATCCAGCACCTAAACGTCATGGTCACTGGGAAGTTTTAACGGACTCAATTTTGATTTGTCTTACCTGGTATGTATTTAACACCCAAGTTAAGAACCTTCCATTTGCCTGATAATGTTTTAATAAACATACATTTAGATTATGTAAAAAATATAAAGGTTTCCCTCCATTTTAAAGAGCTAAACTCTAAAGAAATGTATTCATCAGCCCATTCGCAGCTGTTAAGTATCACATGCTTGATTTTTTTTCCACAACTAGCAGAGTAAACTGATAAATCAATGTCTTGCAAAAATTCTGGTGGAGGGACACTCAAACATCTTTCCCATCACAAAGGCACAAATGGCGTCCTTTTGCTCATTTTTCAAAAAGAAATAGAGGTTATTCCAGCAAAACCTAGAGCAGTCATGTTTGTTTTGCTTCAGCCCTCTGCTTCTGGTTGACATCATACACGTCATAGCATGCCATTGGTCCTAAACATTTCTGTATTTTAAGCTTATGCATCTGTTGGCTTCTAAAAGATGTATTTTGGGGGAGTTTGTGAATTCACAAATCTAGAGACAATTCATCTTGCCTGCGAGGTAAATAAGCTGCAGTCATATTGGATTTCTGTTGGGCTGACAATCCAATAGGAGATTTATTAACCAGCTGACATCAGCTTGTTTTACGTCTGTAAAAACTAAAGTGGCAAAAGATGATATTTTGAGCAATGATATTCCCTAACAATCGCCTGCTTCTATGTGCTACATCAAGCAACTGTTGACCTCTATAAGTCTATGTATGAACAAAAACAACAAAAAAGGTTCATATAAAAAATGAATTTATATTATTAAAGCAATGGTTGGAAAATCTGTTTAATTTCTTATAAATAAAACTATTTGATAGGTTAATTATTAAAAACATTGAGTGAACACAGAGAAAAACTGGCGTCTTCATCGTCAATGGTAAAAAAAATAAAAAATAAAAAAAATCGGATTCCAGTCCCTGTTTAATACACTTACAAACATACTATAAAATAAAAATCTGACAATACATTTGGCAATAATTTGGGTTAAACCAGACCCATTTGGACCATCTGTCCCTTCAAATCAACTCAAACATTCTTTTGTTTTCACCCCATTGAGTGTAATTGGATTTATAAAAGCCCTCACACATGCAGGCATTCCCTGACCCGAATAAAACAATGTGTAAGCATCCCATCAAGGACAAAGAGCAGCTTGCCTGCAGAGACGAACATCTCGTCTGTCTTTGTTTACAGATAGCGGGGCTTCTGGGAAACGGTGTTTAACGATAACAACGCGACTGCATCATGATCCCCCTCCTAACGCACGCAGATCCCTAAAAGCTATGTGTGTTTTCTTTGATGGACGCTAATGAGCAACATCCCACAAGTTAAATAAAGATAGAAGGAGCTCCTGCACATCCAGCTAGCCTCTGACAGCTCAAGCACTATTATATCTGAAATCTATAGCAGTGCTTCTACTTTTCTTAGGGTATTAAAAGCCCCCAAGCCATTTTGCAGTACTTGAATATTCATGGTTACATAAAGTTTTAAGAATTTATTATTCTCTCTGGTAAAAAGAAAGGAGAAGAAAGCAATAAACATTTGATATTTTCCAAAAACAAATTACAAATGTGTGGATTAAAGTAGTTGATAATGGGATCTATGTGTATACTTTAGCCCTACCTCCACCTCCAGTGTCGAGTTTGCTTGAAAAGTGACCACAGAGGAGGCTTTTATATTTAAACGTGCCATAGCATCCTTCTCAGTCTGTCAAGGCATCCTCTCCTCTTGTGTTTCTCAGCTTTGCAGCACACAACGCTCGTTTGCAATCGCCTTTTAAAGAGGCACCATGCATGCATGGCTCTGGAGGGTGCATGTGTGTGTGGCTAAGAGAAGGAAAGAGTAAAGGGGGAGGGGTGGTGCAAGAGCATCGTAGGCTTTGCTTTAGCTTTTCCGTCTCTGTTACAATCCTTCTCTCTTTCCCCTAAATAAGAGACATTTATTGGTGCCTATGAGGACAATGAACTTTCAAAGATAAACCTCTAAATACTTTCCTTAAAAATAAAATTAAAACAAAAGAAGTCCAGATTGGCTTAAACAATCTCTTTTTATTTTTATACTTTACATAAGTTGGATGGTTCTATTCAGATTTTTCAAATATAGTTTAAGTTGTCTTCAAAATTAAAAAAAATGTCTGTTTTAGGTCATTACCAATGGATGTAAATTTGATATGAATTAAATCTATTTACCACATTTCAAAATAAAATAATAAAAGGAAACTATCTCTCACAACAATCTTTAAAAAATACTCTTCAAAATAAAAGGCTTGGTTTCGTGGATTCATTTTATGTTGGTTTTTTTCCAAGTAGGTTCCAAGTTTTTAAACAAAATAAAACAATCATGATAATTCCTTTAGCTCTTTGTCAAAGTGAGTTCCAGATTTAGGGTTTACAGATATTTTTATACAATAAAATCCTCCATATTTGATGCAGTAGATTATTAAAAGAAGTAAATTCCTAATGGCAATAGGCGGACAAAGATCTTTTTGCAACCTTTTAAAAAAATACATTCACAGATATTTTTCATTGTTAGATTACTGCAAGAGTAATCTTTAAATTCATTCTAAACCAATAGGGTTATTATTTAAAAACTAATAACAATAAATGTTATAAAGGTACTTAGTATATTCCTATTGGGATTAAACCAGATTGGAAAGGTGTTGTGGTGCTACACAATGCGACACAGTATAAATACCAGGCATCAGCAATATTTCTGCAGGATCTTTTTGAGCTCCTGTCAGTAAACAAGTGTGTCTTTGGCCTGAGGCCAGTTGGCTGCAGGATTTCATTTGCTGTGACGCTCTAGTGACATCTGACAGCATTAGGTCCCATTTTATTTTAGAATCTCGATCTTTGTCACATATAGTGTTTTTTTTTTCCTATCCTTACATAGTCTTAACCTTCCTGTGAGATTAATTTGAAAATACCACTTTAAGTTTAGCATGAAAACACAACCTGATTCTTTACCCTCAAATCAAACAACGCATCTATTCTAAGACCGCAGCTTTCTGAACTGGTCTCTATCTTTAGAGGAGAATATGCTGAGAAGGCCAGAGGATCAAAGGAACGGAACAAGTGTGCGATCGAAAGGTGGATCATAAAAGAGGACCCTCCAGATCTGGAGGGAGTGAAATAGTCAAACATATTTTGGATTAAAACATCTCACGATGATTTTTTCTGGCTTTCAGTAATAAAACAGGTGATTTGCGTCGTCTGCTTCTTTTCACAAATTCCGTAATATCTGTGGATTTTCATGTGGATGAGGAGGCAGCTGCTGTACGGTTAAAGCTGCTCCCCTCCAGCTGACCAGACCCCTATGGTAGTGTCTGCTCTCTGGAGAAGGCAGAGCAGTCTAATATTTGATTAACGGGACACTGATTCATGGTGACGCTCATAAGTGCAGTGTCAATATCAAAGTCTTCCGGGGATCTGACTGATTAGGTTTGGCCTACTTCGGAATTACATACCAACCTTATATACAACAGCTGCACTGCACAGAGATGCTTTATTTTGCTGCTCAGACAAGAAGTTGAAAGTATTGATGAACAGAATAATTGTCTTCCTAACTGATTATTATACATATAAACACTCTTTTTTCATAAATGTATGATTCTGACCATTAGAACAGGTATGTTTTTCAGTTTGTCCCGATGCTAAAACACCCAACAACTCCTCAATGCCTTTAGCTATTAGTAAGTCTGTCACAACTCAGTCCACATCTTCCAAAAGGAGCCCTTCAATTGAATTTTTATGAAGGTACCTTTAAATTTGAAACGTCTTTTTTTTGGACCGGTCTCTGGACACCATATCTTCAACTCATGTCACTTCAGCTCAACTTGCTTTTTCCATGTAAAGCAAATCAACGAGGATTAAATGCTCAAAGCACCTTGTACAAGACAAAAACTTTTAGACCAGTCGGGGGCCAAAATCAATACAAATGAACCCACATTAATTCCAAGACAACAAGTGTCATTGTCCGCTCATGATATCATATCTGTCCTACTACATATGAAGTTTCACGATGAGTACAGACTGCACAGAAATCCTTGATTTTGAGCTAGCTAGTGGGGTGGGGGTGTTCACCTCCCTTTAACTGGAAGAAGCCTCTATCAAAACCAGCCTTAGTATTAACAACTGTCTGCAATTACTGCCGGTTAAGAAGAAATATAGGAGATTAAAACAAACAATAGAGACTCCTTTCAATGGGAAAGAGAAACAATGAGAGTATGCAGACCTTGTAGCAATGCTTTTAACAAGGCTTTAACAGGAAAAGAGCCACAGCTAAACAAAGAACCACGAGGCTAATGGTACTTTGTTTGTAAGTGAAAAACAACGACAATACCCAGTTTTTACAGAAATAAATCTGATTTGTTCCCTTTAAAGACTAAATTTGGTGTGGTATCTATGGCAAGTCTAAAAAAAAAACATTGTTATAGCAACAATGCTTGGATAAAGTCATACTGTATTAATACTTAACAAAAAGAAAACCCCTTAAAGCTCAATCATTTTATTTTCACCATGGGTTAGAGTAAAGGAAAATTGCAGATGCAATTATTCTGCACATCAAGTATAAAAATGAATATGGAAAAATACAGTCATACTAACTATAGATCATTGCTGAATTACAAAGTGCTGAGAATGCAAACAGAAGGTTGGAGCTCATACAGGAAAAGGAAGTGCTTAATTAATTAGCAGAACTGAAAATAGTAATCCATCAGTACTGTAAGAGCTACAGGATAAGGACATAATTAGAAACTTGCACTCATTTTTATACTTTGAATTTTTCAATCCAGAAAGCAACCGACTCAACTGAGGAAATGGCAGAAGTGGCCGATAGCACACAGGCCATAAGGGTAACATAGATAGATGTAAAATAGAAAAAAAGAGCAAAACACCAATTTAAGCCGAGAAGATTATGACACAACAGATTTTCCATACCGTAAGGTAATGAGATTTTATACATTTCTTCAAATAACTCCCATAAACACAAATGAACACAGTGAAACAGATGACTTTCACTTAACAGATGCTGTTCCCTTCCACACTACCCACAAGTGTGAACCTGCTTTGTCTTCATCTTTACGTCAAGCTCTCACCTTCACCCCTAAAACGGATTTTATCAGACATTCAGTAGCCATTAAGGAATTAACCAGGTTCAGTTAAAGTTGTAAAACACTGGATGCGAATTTCCAGGAGTGGGAAATGTTTTATATCTCCCTCTGAAGATAAATACAGTAAACACAGAAAAAATACCAAACCAAATATGGCCCATCAATATCCAACGAATGCACCGTACTGAAAACAGCCAGCCATAGCGGATTGTGCGTTGCCATGAGAATAAGAGGCTGTGTTTCCCTAGCAACCACTCTGCAAATATCCCACCTTCCTCCAGTCTGCACTCTCTGCTGATGATATTCGATGATGCAAGGGTAGCAGCAGCTGTGTTAATAGTTACACCAGTCAGTGGCTGTAAGACGGGGCTCAGGCTGTGAGAGATGCACAGAAATTCGATTAACACGCTTTACAGCAAAATGAAAATGCAAGACATTCTGCTTTTCAGACATTGTTTTAGGTTTTTTTTGCTTACTCTGATTTCTAAGCCCCATTGCTTTAATAGCATGTGTCTTTAAGGATACCAAAAAATAAGATGTTTTTACAAGAATAAACGGCAGTACTTGATCATTTGGCTCATTTTTATTGACAGGTTGTGATTAGACACTAGAACGTTTTTGTGATTTCACTTAAACTAGTTTCTGCTTGCAAAAAAATGAAACTGTGCTTGTTTATTCTTAGTTTTATGACCCATCTCTTTAAATGAGCTTAAACTTTACTTGAGAAACAAGTGTTTTAGGGTTAAAGTGAAGATTAATAAAGCTCAATTAAGACCTTAAGACCTCACCTCCTACAAGATAGCATCACCCACCCACAGCAGAACTACCTTTTCTGGTATATTTCTAGTAAAGTCAAAATTTAAAAAGTTCCGCATTAATTCATTTTACAGAATATAGCCAAACTTTCCATCATTTTCAAACTAAACCCTAAATTTAACCAACCTGGATGTGTCTCAGAATTGTGTGTGGTTGGGGCTGACCATCTGATACTTCCTGTACAAGAAACATTGACACTTCTATTTATAACAGAAGTTCTGCTCTTTTCTGTCACCAACAGTTCAGTATAACACATCTAGCGGGTATTAAAAATACAGATGGATGCAGATCATTTGACAAGACGAACTTTAGATTTCTTGATATAAGGTATCTCTACTGCTTCATTCCTTATATGATTTATATTGAGAAGACCCACAGGTTGCTTAGTCCTAGCTTTAAAATTTATTGCAAGGAGTGTTTTTTTACCCGATGAAAAATGCACAGAGTTTGTTTTTTTTGTCAGTGTTGAAGACCTAACAATCTCTACCAACTTGCCAAACATCTAAATAAGAACCATAATGTTTTGATAGAACATCTTGATGCAACCCTTGCTTATTGATTAGCTCTAGTATAATCCAAACTGCTATTAATGTTTTCCCCCTACAGAACAAAAAAAAAGGTTTGCATGACTGCTTGCTGCTCAGCACCATGGATTTCACTATGGTCTAGTGTTGGATGATGATCCTCTGTCCTTCTGTCGTCTTTTCCAGGTTTTGGGCGCAGATGCTGTAACCAGCGTGAGGAGCTGAGAAGCCCTTGTTGATGCAGTGAAGTGTTCCAGAGGGATAAACACAAGCAAAGAAGGTAGGAAAGTGAAAGAGAGCGAGCAAATAGGCAACAGCATATATAACGTTAAATTGGTTGGAAGAGAGGCGAGAGCTGAGAATGTAAAATTTGCCTCATCTGGCTTAGTCAGGGCAGCTGCTGAGAGGCTTTGGTCCCCTGGCCAATAAGTATCCCATCACTTATGGGCAGTTTGTGGCTTTCAATAAGACTCTCTGAGGGTAGAGGAAGCTCGGATTGGTGAGTTAATAGAAGTTAGACTTGGCAGAGAGAGTCAGCGCTGTGTCTTTGCTCAGCTGCTGAGCCGTAAAAGGAGGATTCTTTCGGAGGGAGCTGAAAGGAGCCAGGAATGGCTTAGCTCAGCTGCTTGGCTCGCGGTCTAAACCAGGTTTGCTTTGTGGTCACAGAGATGTGTCCTTATTGACACTCAAGAAGCCCCTTGGGTTGCTTTCTCTTTGCTTCTCAGTTGCATAAGAGAAGCTCTTTGCTCCAGTTTCACACTGGCTGTGTTAACCTTGTGTCTGTTTGCGTGTATGTGAAACTGCAACCAGAAGCCACAGACTGGATGTCCTGATTCCAAGAATGCGTTGCCTCAATGCTCCAGCATTCATGGACGCAATGACTATTATGCAATGCTCTTCTTCTCCCCCTTAGACATATTTGCACCTAAGGGTCATCAACGAAACTGAGTTCCCTCTCTGACAGAAATGCCCTTTGACAAAACCAGGGCAAAGAAGTTAAAGGAGAACTGCATACTGGTGAAATAGAGAAGTGAGGCAGAAAGGAGAGATTGGGGGGAGTATTTTTTGAGGAACCCATTTTGATGTCATGAACTAAAAGACAGAATTTTCCTGTGCAAAAACAAGATAATGTAAGAGGCTGCAGACAAACATCAGAAAGACCATGAGAGATATAAATTAGCACAGCCTCTGGTCTGTGAGTGGTGAAAACCTCAACCCTGCATAGCATCATCCTCTAAAAACATAGACTGAAAAAATAAAGAAAGCAGAGCGGCATCTGGGTCGAAGCTAATAGAGAAAACCACGGGGCTTTAAATAGAGCGAGAAAAGAGAAGTGTGAAGTGGACTTTAAGCTTAAAGAGAGGGAGGCAAAGAGACCGAGAGCACGAGTTTACATCCATCTCCGGAGAGGTGGCGAGTGGCAA
This sequence comes from Jordanella pulchra, assembly GCA_034780135.1. Lineage (NCBI taxonomy): Eukaryota > Metazoa > Chordata > Actinopteri > Cyprinodontiformes > Cyprinodontidae > Jordanella > Jordanella pulchra. The sequence continues at coordinate 14,492 of JAUZNJ010083867.1, forward strand.
CTGGAGCCTGAGCTGGAATAACTGAGGATTTACTTGCTGTGGCGCTTTTTGGAAAACATAAAGAGAACCAAGAGAGTTGGAGGAGAGAGTTTGGGGTGAAACTGTGGAAGAAAAGCTACACTTAGAGGAAAAGAGGGTAAGACCACAAAGATGTTTGAGTATGTCAGGTGCTTTTAAGATTTCCTTATTCTTGATATGTTGTGTCCTCCTGCTTGCACCAAGTAAGGTTTGATTTCATTTTATGGACACATATCTGAGGCTGCTTCCCTTCGTGCAAGCTTGATAGCCTTTTTCCTCCATCTTCAGCTGCGGCAAGCTGGCAGCATTACCAGCCCGACGGTATCCTGGCAACCATCCGCTGCTCTCTGGATGGACCTCATGCTGCTCCAGTCTCAGATTCTTGAGTGTGCTGACATATATGTGTGGATGCTGCCTGACGCAAAGCTACCTCTGACAAAGAGAGAGACATTGCGTCACCTTTCATCCCTTTGTATGATACGGCTGTCCGGAAACTCTGAAGAAAAGTCTCCTTATCCAGTGATCTCTAAGGTTACAAGACAATGTTAGATGAGGTGTGGGCTAAACTCATGTGTTACAGCAATGACTCAGCAGCAGCTGCTCCTCGTTGCTGATGTAGATACAGAAAGATTCTGAAGGAGGCAAGGGCATCATCTGAGATGACGGTGAATGTATCTGGTTGCTGCAATGCAACACCCTAATGACAACAAAACTGGTCCCTTTTCCTATTCTTGCACATGCGATGGTGGCATCTCGTAAACATGCTAATATTGGCTTTAAATCCTTCCTACAGAAACCAAAAGGCCCCTCCTGAGTGCTAACAAAGCACATAAAGCCAGCAGAGGAAGTAAAACTTGGCTGCTGTTGCAAAAGTCCTGTTGTTCAATAAGGAGAAAAGGTTTTAGGCGTTTATGAGTTTCTTTAATTTTTTATTCAGCATCCTCCTCCTCCTCATGTTAACATTACAAAAAAGTACTTTCCTTCTCCAACAAGCAGGCTTCACCTGTTTGGGTAACCTTTAAATCTCAACACAAATTTCCCAATTAGCTGTTTGTGGTCCCTATGATATTTTAGTTACATTGCGATGTAAAAATAAGTAGTGTGTTTGGGGTTCTTTCACATGTTTCAAGTGTTTTTTTTTTCTTTTCATGTGACTTTTATGTGACAAACCAAGATATAAATTGTGAAGAATATGGCGCCATGTTTTTTACTCACAAAATCCTGTGTGACCAATTGGCCCAGGTGTCATTTAGCCAGTAAATAGAATCTATCTGTGGTGATTTAATCTTAGTAAATATGCAGCTCTGTGCTCAGAGGTTTCCTGAGAGAACAATAGAGAAATAGCAGCATGGTGAAAGACCACAGCAGAAAGATTGGGGTGACAAGAAGTTTGAACCAAGGTCAGGGAAGAGCCAAAAAGCCATTTCAATTCTGATGGAGCTCCACAGTTGAGGTGGGAGAATATCTTCATGGGAAACCCTCTAGTTATGCTGTCCACAAATCTGGCAAGTAAGGAAAGCTTGCAAAAGGGGGGAAATTGTTGAAAGAAAGCCTTTTTTTTCAGCAAAAGAACGATGCTAACAAGGCTTGATGGGAAGATGGATCAATTCAATTGCAAGTTAATTCTAGAGAGACACCTTTGTGCCACAGATAGCTTGACACTTGGATAGAGATTTACCTTCAGCAGGTAAAAAACCCAAAATATTCAGCCAGAGCCGAATGCTGTGGTTTAGATCAGGTAATATTTATATGTAAGAATAGTCAAGGTAAAAGTCAAGACTTAAATTCAATTCAGAAATTCAGAATCCATCAAGACCTTTAGATAAAATAAGAATGAGCAGAACTATCTAGATAGTTCTAGATTTAAAAAAATTACATCATTTCTCATTACTTCCTAATTGCAGACTACTTTTTGTTGGTCTATTACATAAAATCCCTAAAACAATACTGTACATGTAATATTCATCCTATCCAAATACTTTTGCAAAGCAATCTACTTCTTACACCGTTTGTGGTTTCTTAAGCCCTGGCATCTGCCCTGGTGGTTTGAGGGTTTAAGAAAATTCTCCATAAAGCACCACTGCTTATAAAAAAAACCATTAGAAGGCAGCAGTCGTTATATGTCGGATTTTTATTGGGTTACTTTTGTAATGTAAATGGATTAAAACCACTGCCCAGCTCTAGTGACTCCCACTAAGTGAACTAAATGATTCAGTGCTGAATTTAGACCCTGCTGTAAGTGGATATAGCCTATTGGACATAAACTGTGATCAGTGTCACTGATGACGGGAATGTCTGCTTCCGCCCTGGAGATGCTGCCTCATCAGAAGGATGCAGAGACAAAAGGGAAGGGAGAAATACAGATAGGTTGACCCACCTGAGGTTTCCTTCATGTGTCTATTGTGTCTGTTTCCATGCGGGCTGCCAGGTTCTGTATGCATTTTGTTGTTTCCTCCTGTCCAGGTCGCTGGCCATGGGGAACCTCATTAAGGTCCTTGGCAAGGATTTAGAGAACTGTCCGCATTTTTTCCTGGACTTTGAAAGTAAGTGAGCGCCAGGGTGTGTGTGCACGTGTCTGTGTGTTTGAACTGTGGGTGTGGAGCGGAAGGTGGCGCCGTGGGAGGTTGGTTGACTGGGGTGGGAGGGGGACACGTTTGGATGCAATCGGCTTAGTCCTTGATGGTGTGATGGAGTGTTGTTGAGGGTGTTATTTCTCATTATCAGATGCTCTTCAGTCCTACTCTCAGACAGATAATGGTGTAGATACCATCTTTAGACACTGGCATTTCTGTGAATCAGAATAGTATTATCTGCAGCAGGCAAGGCATAGGCCAGAATGACGTTCTAATGGCACGATTATCTAAAATACTTTGGTTTTAAACTATTATGGTATTAGTACAAATAAAAAAGTCATGCATTAGCATTTGCAGTAGTATAGTCAGAAAATGCACATAAAGCCTATTTGGAGTCATTGGGTGACGGGTCAGATATGCAGGAAACTGGAGCACCCTGAGAAATCCCACACATGTCCATGTTTGAACCAAGATAGGTCAGATAATGTCTGATTTCTCCAGTTATAGTTATATTTAGTAGATGGCTGTAGCTAACTGAGGCTTTACTGACAAATATTTATGGATTGTGACAATACTTTAAAAAAAAAATCACTCAGCAGTTTAACTTCCACCTGATGCATATTTGGATTCATGCAACGTTCCTGAGGCTTATCAGAAGCCTCTGATGTTGTAACGCCTCCTACAACATGCCTCAGTGATAAAAGTGAGATTGTCAAAACTGCTCTCATTCTCGTTCAGCTGTACAAATAATCAGGTGGTAGAAAAAGTCAAAACATAGTGACAGCCTGTTGCCAACACTTCTTCCGGACACAGTTAAATTGCAGATTTGTCTTTTTTTTTCAATCTTTTTGAAAAGCATTGTTGTCTGCATGCAACATGACCACTGCAAAAATTTAATAATAAGACTGTAAGAAGTGTATGTTTTTTTTTAAATAATCTTCATTTAGTCTTAAGTAGCATGCTAGCTAATACACCAAAGAGCTAACAAACAAAGTGTAAAGCTAAAAAAGTGGAAAATAAAAACAAAAGGAGGATGATGACCATAAAGTAATGTTACAATATTGTGATGTAATGCAGGGAGCCTGACAAGGCTATTTTTCCAAATTGCTTTAGCCATGCTATCTGCTTTTCTAGCAAGCCGACAGCTATCAGTTAAATAAAAAACAGATTATTTTTTATCATTATTTGTTTCCTAAATTAAATACGACCATCATACAAAGCTGACTGTCAGCTCACATCAACAGGTAAAGCATAGGAAGCAATATACCTTACAACCAGCCTATGCCTATCATGGTCAATTACGTATTCACTCTGTAAACAGAGAGCGATTAGATATCGATGTATGTATAGAGATGTTTTCCTTAACATCTCCTTGTTATATGTGGCCAGAAATGGTTACATTACTGGGATTAAGTCTTATATGTTTGTTTTTCATTTGTAGAACTAACTTTGGTTGTAACAGGAGGACTGCCGCCATCAGTGGGTCTGTTCTGAGTCAGTTAGCATCCATGAGAGCGGGACTGAAGACGCTCTGTTGTCAGTGTTTTCATGCATCACCCAGGCCTTACTCCCGCCATGCCATTCTCTCATCCAGTCGCCCACCTCCACCACGTCGCCTCCTGCACGCCACACACACATATACGGCTCACACACACACATCCATACACCCATGTGCGCACAACCCCCGACAGGGCCATCCCCTCATCACCCACAGACTTCTTCCCTCTCTCTGTTCCAGGGGGCTCATGGGAAACCTCCTGAAAGTGCTGGCTTGCGCCGAACTTGAGCATGGGCCAATAGTTTTCCTTGACTTTGAACGTGAGACCATCAGCTTCTTTTTTTGAGTTATACCTTTCTCTATGTTGCCTTTCCTTTTATTTTCTCATCGTTCCATCCATCTTAGCTAACCATCGTACCATCTCCGCATCCTGGTTTTCCCCCTATTGTCTGTTCTTTTTTCCTCGGCCCAATTTATGTTTTTTCTTTCAGGGACTGGCATTTTTTTGAAATCATTTGGCTTCCTTAAAAAGAGTATTTCTATCACAGTGAAGCACAAAAGTGTGCCGACATTGCTGCTGAATGGGAAACAATACGCTTTGATCTTCACAGCCAAAAAAGATGAGAACAAATAAATAGCAAATGTCAGTCCTGCGTGGGTTTTTTGTTGCTCACAGATGACGATGTTACAGTCTATCGTCATCCGAGCACATCCTCATCTCCTCATCCTCTGCTGGATGTCAGATCGACTTGCGTGTTTTTGCTTTTCACTAACAAATGCTGATGTATGTGAGGCTGATGAAGAGATTGGAAAGGAGAGAATGACTGTGGATAAAGTACCGATTAAAAATGATCCCTTCCTCTCCCGCTTCAGACGCTACAGTGCAAAAATTATCCATCCTAACAAGATCTTTAAGGTTTTAGACGTTAATGAAGTTATTTCCATTCTTAATGAAAAAATATATTTTATTTTCTTGAGCTGTTCTTTTTTTGTTACCTTAAAGTAAGTTGACCTTAAGTATTTTAAAACTGATTAAATATTTCAAGATCTTTGTAGGATGTTGATACACAGTGTAGTAAATACGTATTTTTCCCCCTAAAGATTTGCTTTTGTTTGTTTTTGCTTTTCCTTTTTGGATCAAGCTCGTTTTAATAACATCAAATAGCAACATACAGTTTTTAAATGAAGCTTTTATTCATTTTGGGGTAAAGCTATTCAAACTAACCTGACCTAATCTGAAAATCTGTTTTCTCCCCTAGTGAAATCATTTATTAATTTTAATAAACCATATTTTGGTTGTGCTGTTTCAACAACTACAACCCATTCCTGTAGATGGGACATGTACCTTAATTATCTGAAACTATGAATTTAAAGTATCTCCAAAAGCTAGTGGGGATTTATTTGCAGCTATCATTTTGCCAAGATTTGCGAAAGGATTTTTAAAGCTTTGGACTCCAGAAAACTCCCCAAAATACAATTAGCTGCATACAAGAAAACATAGAGAGGTGCTCAATCTTTCAAAGTAGTGGCCAGCCTTCCCTTATTGCTACAAGAGGATAACGGCGGCTTATACATGAGCTCATGAATTACCCAAGAACAACATCCAAAACAATGCAGCCTCACGTGCTTTTAGTGAGGATCAGTGAGAACGACTTAACAATATGAAAAAGGCAGAAAAAAAATAGTGGTGGAAGATTTCAAATATGACAGCTGCAATTTTAGAGAATAATCTACTGATAGTCAAACATGGTCTTTGGCTGCATCACTGCTTCAGGATCCGGAGGACTGGTTCTGATTGATCGAGGTCTTTGGCAGAACCTCCTGAATGAGTGGTTCTGACCATCAGTTTGTAAACCAGGTGCAAGCCTATCTCTTAACGAGGTAAACAATAGAATCTAATTTTGGAGTGGCCTAGTCAAAGTATGGAGATAAATCCGTCTGTGATGCTGCGGTGTGACCTTAAAAATGCGCTCATTCTCTTAAACAACAGAGATGAAATTAGCACATCTAAAAAGAACAGTCGACCAAACAGTTAACTCCTGTTTTTACCACAAAACTACTTATGAGTTAAAGGAGTTTTTCACACGGGGTCAGGTTGATTTTGATAGCTTTCTTTTAAGAATAAGTCATCCTTTCAAACTGTCTTTGTGTTTACTCGTGTTATCCTTGTCGGATATTGAAATGTGCTTGATCTGCTGGAAAGCAAAAGTAGAAGAATCCTGTAAAGGGGGGAAGAATATTTTCTCACTACGCTGTATTTGCACTGTATCCCCTCATATCCTACCTCTTCTTTGCCACTTGCCCCCTTTAACAGCTGACATCCTCCTCCTTCTCCTCCTTTGCCAGCTGCATGTTGGGGATGGGGGTGGGGGGAGCTGGCGCTAGAGACGTCAAACTCTCAAATGGTCTGAATTTCCCCTCGTTTCATTATGCATGTGATTCACTCGACTTCAAAAGCGAAAAAGGAATGAGTCAGAGACGGGAATGGCAGCTTTAGAAGACCTTCCCCCTCCTTAGCCACCTCTATGCCATCTGTGAGCTCTCTCTGCGGAGCCGAGGGACGCACTCACCTCTGTCACACAAGTCTGCAGTGAGCTAGATTCAGCTCTCACAAGAGGCGACCTGCGCTTGAAAAGTTAACTACAGTAAAAAACAAAGAGCTCAGAAACAAAACATACCATGTACCAGCATAAAACAAAGAACAACAATTTCATGGAATTGTAGGTCCATCACAATACTTCTGGAAATTTTAAAAAGTATTGAAAAAAAACTGTAAAAAGATCTACCTATTGTTGCTAAAAAAATATTTTGCTAAAATAAATCAAAAGGTGCAGAGACTAGCGTTGGAATTTAAAACTATTTCATAGAATAATACCGTTTTGGGAAAATAATTTCAGTAAATCTGCTCTTAGCAGATTTGATCATGACGTCAGACAAGCAATTTTAAAACACATCCAATTCTGTCACAGAAGTTATAATAATCTTTCATACAATGTAGTTCAGCATTAGTTGATGGTTTAAGGATACAAATAAGAACTTTCTGTACCGTAAATACATTATTGATGGCGAACTGGATGAATATCAGGTTGCACATGTGCCAATGAGCTGCAGATCAGGTTGATCATGCCGGAAGATAACTTTTTTATGACTTAAAAATGCAGGAAAAACAAAATAAAAGATCCATAAAGATGAAATATGAACACGTTCTCAGAGTATGAACGCATTAGTCAGCATCGAAAATAGTTTTTACTTTATGATATTAAGCTCCAAATTTACCTACAGCCCTTCTTGGAAAGGATTTTCAGATCAACTCCTGTTTCTATGGATATCTAATTTGTCTTCACTAATGGATTTTTTCAATATCAATTTAATTGATAACAGTCAACTCTAAGACATCTGAAGGAAAAACAAGAATTATTTTTTTTCTGCCCTTAAAAAACAAAGAGCTCAGAGATAAAACATTTTATAGGATGAGGATAATCCTGATCCAGCAGACTGGAAGAAATCGATCAAAGCTTTGTGGTAGAAGATTCTGAACAACTGTTCATTCAAAGGATAGTATCATAAAAGTGATTCTCAGATGGAAAGGAAAAAAGGAACATTATGCTACAGAGAGAAGCTAATAGGGAGCTGCTTGTATTTTTCTTCTTTTTTTATCTGAGCTAAACTAGCAGCCTCTTGAGTCCAGCTATACATAAAGCTTACGGTAGAGTTACTGATTCTCCCATTTAGCTCTTGAGACTGGTTTGTTATCATCGTCTAATTAATACCAAGTTAAAACAGCATGTTGTTCAAAGAATAAAGGAGGCTTTAATGAGGTGTTATAAATATAGCAAAGGTTGCGGCGCTTATTAGGGCAGCTGGTGTGTGTGTGCATAGGACAGCAAGTTTCCAATGATTACCGGCTCCCTCCAGGGCAGAAATCATCTGCAGTGAGCTGCTGGGTAACACTCCACTCTCCCTCATATCCCACCCGAGTCCCTCAGAAAGACAATAAAACCAAAACCTAGTTATGAATTGGCACATCCTGAACTGTACATCCGCCCATCCTCTGACTTGTAAAAATGATCTTATCTTTAAAATCGTTCATTTTAAAACCTTCCTTAACATGGGCAAGTTTGTCTGCACAACAAGCAAGTCCCTAATTTTCAGTACCTGCTTAAACTTCCAAGCACAGATGTTGGTAACAACTTAAGACTATCTAGCAGCTGGTTTGAGCTGAAAATAAAAAAAATCATGCATCAGTCATGGCCCTCAGCATGATACTGCCAGCACCACTCTGAGCTACTGATACAAATTTTGTTTAGTCTGAAAGCATCACTTTGATATTTCCCAACATGCTTCTTGTTACTGCGCCTAACCTCCATAAAATAGTTGACTTTTCCATTATCTGCATATTTCTACCAAATCAATGTGTTAATTTCTTAATTCGTACTGCCAAAAAGCAACAACAAAAAATAAACACCTTTATTGTGACTTGGGTATTCTAGCATCTCATCTTTAGGGTTATTACAGACAGTTCCCTTTCTTTGGAGAGGGTATGATTGGGATCAAATGGTTGAAACTGGCTAAAAAACAAGAGAACACCACCAATCATACTTATTATCTGTATATTGTTTGCAGGACTAACGCACAAACAGGACTACGGGATGTGTGAAAGGAAGACTTAATGACATAGGGAAAGAAATGTGCAAAAACAAAACAAGGTGAAGAGGATATTGAGCAATAAAAGGAAGCATGGGAAATAGCAGGCAGTGTGATGGAAGGATCCAGGTGGAAACAATGGCCAACAGTGAACTTAAATGCTGAGGGAAGTGTGGAGAATGGCATAAGAAACCAGTGGGATAATTAAAGAACAGATGAAACAGAAGGTTATCAGAAAGGCTGAGGGAAGAAGACTAGAATAATTTACACTAATAACAAATGAGTGTAGAC
>JAUZNJ010083878.1:0-23513 GCA_034780135.1 Jordanella pulchra
GAGGGCTCCAGCCCAGGAGACCCACGGCGCACTCTGCTGGAAGGAAGATGGAGCGGCAGGCTCCGGATCCCAACAGTAATAGCACTTTGAGATACTTCATCTCCATCAATTGATGTTTGCTCTATTACGAAGCGACAGTTTGTGCCTGAGATGCTTCTGAAGAACTGAACAGATGTAAAGTCTTCAAGCTACAATATTTAAAAATGTTCTATGTTTATTCTTTCCTGTTGTTGTTCACTTTGAAAACTGCCCCCTGCACTCAAATAGAGTAAATGCATCAGCAAAATAACCAAGTTTTTTTTTTTTAGAAATGTATTCACACGGCAGAAGCCAGTGAGAAATACTAACCTCACAAGGAGTCTGCAGCACAAGATTTATGACGGCCAGTTACGCTGCCTGGCCAGGGCAGGGTGTCAGTAGGAGAAGGAGGCAGAGCAGCTCAACATTTCTGCTTAGTGCTTGGAAAATCTGGGATCTTACTGTCAGGATGTTCATTAACAGAAAGAAAATTGCTCTTATAAGAAATAGTGACCAGAAACTCCAGAATAAGCTGAGTCATAACCAGGTCACACAAACAGCTACATGTCAGCTATGGCTGATGTGAAGGAACAAGATGAATGGTTGTTTAGTGATTTTAAGTCACAGTTCAATTATGCAAATGGATTCACTGAATTGTTTCCTGCAGTTTGGTTTCCTAGACAGAAGCTTATTGATCAGTAAAGAAGGGAGAATTAGAAATAAGAAAGACAACGATGAGATTTCTTCTTAAGGTGTGCAAACTTTTACTTCAACTTTGACCACATTAGTATTACTTGCTTTGTTTAAAATAGATGAAGTAGTTCTATTAAAATGTTTTCTTGCATTTTTATTCTGTTGCAAAATATTTGCTCTAAATTCTGGGCGCATGTTTGGAATTCATAATGTTTTTCTTTTTATTTTTTTGTAGGATTTTCTGATTAAATTTTTTCTTTATTATCACATATGTATCTTTGTGATGAGAGTAGAAGCAGGAGCTGCGCTATGTTAAAAATGATCCTTAAGCATCTTCATGCTGCGTCACTTTCGTTGTTCTACTAAAGGCCAATGACTCAGAGAGGGGGTGTTTGACTGAAACAGCCTGTCATGGCAGAAGTCAGCAGAAAATTCATCAGCTTTCAATGCTAATGTAAACACTGCCCCCTGGTGGTAAAACAATCACATGGCAAATATTTTCAAATTATGTTTTCTAAGGGTCCGATTTTAACAAAGATTTCCTTTTAATGTCCTGTTGCTTGTTTTCCTATTACCCATAGAATAAGTAAGAATTATGATCAGACTATTATTTATTCGTGCTTCAATTTAATTTGTTGTTTATCTACTTGTTGATTTCAGAGAAACACAAAAAGGAAGATTACTTCCCCTAATTGCTACTTTTACTCATTTCATCTCTACTATTATGTGTGATATAACACATTATATCAACCTGAAATGAGTAATTATAATGAAATGGTATATTTGGAAAAATGCTTAACCCCTTAGATAATTTTTACAATGTCTTTTCAGAAAGGTAACGCAATTTGATATATAAAAACCTTGGTACAAGAGTAATCTCTTTCCTGGTAGAAGTCTTGGCTTGTTATGAAAAATAAGAATGATACAAAAGTGTAAAACCGAGTGAACTCGTATCTTTATGGCTGTCTTAAAATATATGGAACAAAATTGAATAAATCAGGAAAACATTATTTTGCTCTTATTTTAACAGCACAGATGCTATAAAGGCATCTGGTTATAAGTTTGATTCACTGACTGTGAGATTGAAAAACCAACAGTTCTCATTTGAGATTTTTTTACTTTTTGTTGATCATCCTTTTCTGTTGCATCAGGCTCTGACGTTCTGTTTTCACCACACATCTGTTTTTCTGTTCGTTCTGTTCATGCTCAGCACCTGCTGGATGCCAGGAGAACCAAGGTTTGTCCCTATGTTTGCACCATATGATGTGTGCACAACATAGAGTCACCTTTTGTGTGTTGTGTATTTTTTTTCCAGATACGTGACAAGCCCTTTCTCTCTGAACCCTTTAACCTCCTTTAAGAACTCAATAATTTACCCCCAATCCCTCCATTCAACCTGCACCCTTGCCCCTCTTACCCTTATATTTTTTAATTTGAAAATCAAATAAAAAGAAAGTTATGTTGCTGCTCCTTGTAAGAATACAAACCATACCAGTATAGATTTGGAAGATGAATGATTGCAGGAAAAAAATATAATTTCTGTTCTCTAAAACCTAAGGAACCTATGGATCTCTCTCACTCTCTCTTGCAGGAAAGTTTAATGTTTTGCCAGAAACAATATTCTTTCACACAGTAATACAAACATGGATAAGAAATTTTATAAAAAGGGGAAAGAGCTTGATGTGTCATAAGATTGCCAACCCTATATCACCCTCTGCTAAATGTGTATAAAAAGTCTTTAAATTAAAGCCTTCATATATTTTTATAATCCACATTGGGGAATAAGGGTTGCCACTAAATCATTAGTGGCATTTTCTTTTTACCTTTTTAGCCTTTAGATTAGGAAAGACAACAAAACACCTTCTAAGTAGGAAATGTGGATATTTCAGAAAATGGCATCAGCAAATCATAAAAATGATCTCCAAAGTTTACTTTGAGGGACTGGCTGCTGAGTCTTAACTAGGCAGTCCCTTTAACTCATTAAGCCAAAGATTATTTGTTCATCCAAAGTTGACAGGAAATGAAAGTTAAAAACGGAATGAAAGTATAGGTTTAGGAGAATAAATCTTCTTTGTTGCCGTTATCTAGCAGACATGTATTCAAGTAATAGTTTCTAATGTGATTATAGTAAATAAAATGTTTGATTATTAGGATATAATAACAACATTAAAGGATAATTAGGCAAAATGTTCATTAAACCCATTTTTCCTTTCTCAGGTATATAGACTGCTTTATTAATGTTGCAAATTTCAAAAAAAGTCTCTATCACTATAAAATATAGTTATTGGTGTGTCGGTTAGTTTACTGGTTTATCTGCACCTTTAAAGAGAATACTACACCAAATTAAATGAATTGCTTACCTTGGTAACAAGTAATTGAATTAGCTGTACCCATCTTCATTTATTTATGAGAATTGATTTATTCCGTAAGAAAAACATAGAATAACAAATTAAGCTGTTTTAATTTGTTTAGGTTTGAGCTGCATTCTTTATTTTAGAGTGTGCAAAAATCAGCATATATTCTGCATAAGGTGCAGCAGTAGTTTGAGGCCATTTCCCAGCTATAGTCTAAAAGGGTTTTAGTCAAGACAAAACTTAACAGCAAAAATTATTAAACCTTGTTTATGATGCTGTGGATATGGCCCACTTTTGTATTTATTGAATTAAGCACTTTCTATCACCCATCTGTATTTTGGTAGATTTGTTGCAATCTTTCTTTTTGAAGAGACAACATATTCACATTATAACTTAAACATAGTTTGCACACTTTCGAAATGGAAATGTTCCATTCACCATTAGGCAAGCACAACACTAGACAATAATGATCATCCTAGCGTAGACACAGAAAAGTATATATTAATATTCTTGACCAGAGAGCAAGAGAAGAACAAACTCAACGCTTCTCATATTAACCACACAGTCCGCTTTAGTATGTGGAAGCCTTGAGTAATTACAGTAACATATAAGTTTTATCCTCAAAGCTTGCAGATGCAGGCTCCACACAAACAGTTAAACACGGACACTGTTTAACATAATGATGAATATTTATTTTTACCAGAGTAAAAGTGATCAGAGGAGATTCCTGCCATATTTGAAGGCTGATCCTTGAAGGCTGATTCTTAGCCAGACTTTTCCACAGTCACTCAACTCCACTGTTTGTGCTCTTTCTGAATTTTGGAATTTATAGTTAACTACACTTTGCTGAACTGTTTGCATGGTTGGAACATTCTTATACCCAGCATGAAGTAACCACTTTGAGCTTTGTAAAAAAAAAATAAAATAAAATAAATACTCCTTTTTGGTCAAACTTAGCTTTCAAAATCGATTCTGCCGACTAAAATAGCGCTTATCAACAGCATCCCATGGAGTTTCACAAATTCACATTTTTTGCTATAATCTGACACCATGCATATTTTCTTGTTATGAAGTAGGTGTAATAGTGTGCACTGTGCCTTGATAAAATAAAGGCTAAAATAAAAAACATCGAAACTATGTACTAACATTTTTTAGAGTTTAACTGATTATATTTTTCAGACTATGCAGCTCATAACTTTACTTACATTAAATTTCTCTGATTTTGATTATGTTTTTCTTTAAATTGAAACCCCTTAAGAGATTTGAAAAAAGTATGTGGCCACAACTCTTTAATGAGTGTCAAGTGGTAAAGAAATATACGGTTTTGCAGAAATTCTTCCTATTAATGGCTTCTATAGAAAAAATGGTTTTCTAGTAAAATGTGGGTATTCTTTTAAACATGTTTTAATTTCTACATAATACTGTAATTTAAGTGGTAATGTGTTACGGGTAAAGTCTTCCCAGTGCTTTATATTGTGTTATTGTATCTTGATGTGAATTTAGCTAAGAAACCGATACTAAAAACGGATACTTGTTTCCATGTATTTTTTCTAAATGTGCTGGGTGTGTGTGTGCATGTCCACGTCTGTCCCTTTCTCCTGTAGCATCTCCAGATGACCATCCAGGCTTTGCAGGATGAACTGCACACACAGCGAGACCTCAACCACCTGCTTCAGCAGGAGAGCGGGAACCGATCTGGCTCAGAGCATTTTACCACCATCGAGTTGACAGAGGAGAACTTCCGCCGGCTGCAGGCTGAGCACGACAGGCAAGCCAAAGAGCTTTTCCTTCTTAGAAAAACCCTGGAGGAGATGGAGCTAAGAATAGAGACACAGAAACAAACGCTCGGTGCCAGGGATGAGTCCATTAAGAAGCTGCTGGAGATGCTGCAGAGCAAGGGGCTGCCTCCCGGGCCGGGCAGGGCGTCTGAAGAGGAAGAGCAAGAGAGAGCGAGGCGCATTGCTGAAGCAGAAGCCCAGCTTGGACACCTGGAAGTAATTTTGGATCAGAAGGAAAAGGAAAATATTCATCTACGAGAGGTAGAGTTTGACCAAAGAGTATTTGAATTGTAATGTCTTTTGTTTGGTTGTCACTAGATGGCAGTGCTGAGTGTCATAAATTCACTGGACTCCTGTCTACTCCTGTGCTACACTGATTATGTAATGCATGTGCAAAATCTGCAGAGCACATTTGTAAATGCAACACGATGAGTGTGCACAGAAAAAAACTTCTGCAATGTGATTATTATCTTTTTTTTTTTTAAATCCTACTGCTAACCTTACAGAACAAATTCAAATGTATGTTTTATTTTTGTTTTTGTATAGGAACTGCACAGACGAAATCAGCTTCATCAGGATCCAAGTAAAACCAAGGCCTTGCAGACCATCATAGAGATGAAAGTAAGAACTTTAACTGCTCACAGCAGCTTACCCTTTGTATGAAAGCAAACGTTCATTCATGTACTTCCATTCATAGGCCTTCTATTGCGTTGTGGGTAACACCGAGGCTTTTGCTGATGGGCGTTCTGCTGAATCTATTGTTGTCACTGTAATTTGCTGCAGCTGAGTCAATCGTCAGCCCGCTGTCACTTCTCTCTGATTGTCACACATGGAACTGTGCGGTATCGGTTTTCAAAGCCTTTGTGTTAGCTTGAACAAGAACTAACGTCTCATCCTCTTTAATTTGCTGAAGAGACTTAAGTCAAACTGAAATAAAAATAATGTTGTTTGACAACTAATGAGATCCTTTTTTAAGAATTAGTTCTTTCATGGCTGTCTACAAACAGACAGCACATTCTGGCCCTTCAAGAGCTGTGCAGAGTTATATAAAAATCCCCTTAATTACAGGATGTCTAGAAATTATTTTGTATGTTTTCTGACAATCCATATAATGATAGTAAATAATTGGTACATAACAGTTTGGAAGTTTAAAGTGTTTACTGAAGAACTGGACTTTAAAGAAGAGCTAATGTTTATGTGGTCGGATCAATTATTTCATGTTTTGCAACATTACACTTAAAAACCTTTACATTTTAATGCGGTAGAGCAATATAAGGTAGCTTTTTGAAATACAACAAAAAATCAAATAATGTTTTTTAAAAGCTTTTACAAATGAACATCTAAAAATACTGCAGGGACATGTGTTAAGCTGCTTTTACTCTAATACATATGGATAAAAATTCAGTGAAATCTTTAGAAGTCACTTCTATCATTCATAGTTTATGTATGTGTAAATGAACCTCAGCATAAGATTAAGATTAGTTGTTTTAGACTAAAGCGTATATATGTGTCCAAATGGCCCAGTTCAATCCTTATTCTAATTCGAAATGAAAGCCTATAGCAAGATTTGAAAAGTCATATTGACTGATTTACTCTAGTCAGTTTGTATGAGCTTAAACCTTTTACACAGCAAATGAGAATTGGTATAAAAATTACTCTCTAGATGTGCAAAGTTGATGGAGTCATACCTCAAAAGATTTGCAGAGGTAGTTTGACCTGAACATTGACTTGGGAGAGCTGAATACATGTGCGTGCTGCACCTCCTAGATGTATATTTTTAAAAAATATTAAAAAAAAAGCAATGTGTCTTTTTCTTCTTTCTGATTATGGAAAATATTGTTTTGATTGATCACATAAAAATCAAGATAAAATAAAAAGATTTTTGTTTTGTAACAAACATTTACAGGAAACATTTAAAGGGTTGAGATCACTATGTGTGTGAGGAACTATAGAAACAGCTTTTAAATGGTAAAAACAGAAATAGATGTAAACATTTCTTAAATTAAAATGAGTACATTATAATTTTTAGTGCAGCCACCAGTATTTTTTGGTTTTTGCTCAAGGTCTTAAATTCAGTTACATACATTTTTATGACACTACTGAACATAGATGCATCTCTGATGCAAAAAAGCATCAATGTAGCTGAAAACAAAGCCCTTTAATATCACTGTGATAGTGGATAATATGAGGACACATCTAGCAAGTCAACTGCTGTAGACACCCTCAGCCTCACTGCAGAGGCCTGACATCACTTCCTCAAAATAAATCATGACATCATTGCTGAGCTGACACAGCCCCTCTCGCTCGGCTGCAGCCAGCCCAGCCTTCCACAGCCTGGTCATGTGACTCGAGGGCGCTCTGTACCCTGTTGATTATCATACAGGGTGAGGGAAGTCCTGCCTCCTCCTCCTTCTCCTTTGCTGTGGAGGAAGACCCTGCTTCTTTCGTCTCCCCCATTCTCTGTTGATGCTGATGAAAGCTCAAATAATCCGACCTCCCTCCCTCCCTCCCCCTCATCTCCATCCCTCCCGCCTTTCCGTTCCTCCTCACTCACCAGAGACGGTGCACCGTATATAGCCTGCCTGCTGCTGCCATGGAAACAGGTGTGGTTGTTTATGACAGTGAGAGGCCAGTATGCAGGGAGATGGAGAGACAGAGGGATGTACAGATGCAGGAAAAGATAACGAGCACAATTCACTGACCAGGTCCGTAGGATAAAATCATTCATCTCCGAAGGTATGGCGCCTCATGTCTGTTGCAGAATTGTCACTTCATTGATGTTCGGCTTGGAAGGTGAGATGCAGCAGCAGGGCGAAGTGCATGCACACGAGCGGCGCTCCATGCATTGTCGTTAAATTTCCAATCCTTCATTTCTCATTGCAACTCATCACCCACACTGATCTGCAGTGGGCTGTGGCTGACCCTGCTAAAGGCTTTAAGTTCACAAGTTCACAAAAAAAAGGAAGAAGGACATTATAAAAGAGAGCAAGCTAGAAAGAAACAAGGTTGCTCTCTGCACTACTGGAGAGGGAGATGAACCATGGCTAATCTTAAAGACGTAGTATTATTTATTTAAAAAGCCGTGAAGCTAAAGCTGGTCTCTGAGTTTCAGACCAGAGACTTGGTTCTGAATTTATCCGGGAGCCTCCACAGCTGAAGCTTGAGCTTTTTACTTTATTTCCTTCTTTTTGCACACCCCTCTCTTCGTTTTTGAAGGATCAGTCTGTGCTGGATGTTCACTCAATACTTTCCAATGGTGATTAATCCTTTGAGCTACTGCAAAGAGCTGGGTAGAACGCTTTTGATTTCACAGACAGATTCTGCAGTTGTTCCAAGGCAAAGCAAAGACCTTCTCCTTTTCACTCTTTATCTCTCTGCATCTCCTGTTTTACCGTCTCTTCTGCGTCTCTGTCTGTCCATATCGCTGCGGTTGCATTCGATCTTTGTATTTATTTCTGGACTGTTGTTTATAGTGCTTATTTATTTGCAAAATGCAACTAGCAGAAATGAGGGTCTCAGTTTCGAGGAGTGACTTCTTTGCATGTTTGTGTACAGGATACCAAAATTGCTTCCCTGGAGCGCAACATTCGAGATCTGGAGGATGAGATCCAAATGCTGAAGGCAAACAGCTTACTAAACACAGAGGACCGAGAGGAGGAGATCAAACAGATGGAGGTCTACAAGAACCACTCCAAGTTTATGAAAACCAAGGTAGAGGTCACCTGCATGCAGATTTAGAGGGAAAACTATGCTTTAATCAGAGCTTTTTCTGCTTATTTTAAGTCCAGTACAGATGGTGCCTGCAACAAAACCTTAATGAACTTATTAACAGTTTAATAAAATAATTGGGAATATGATTGTGTTTCTTTTAATGATGATAAATGCAGTAGAGCTGATTAGAAACAACCACTAAAAACAAATAATGTGTTTTGGGGAGATAAGAAAATCACAAGGAGCTTATTTTGACTCTCACAACAGCTAACTTTGAAATATGAGTCAACACTCCTAAGAGTGGATCTTAAAATGCATGGTGGTGGCAGTACTATTATATGGTGATATTTTTCAGCAGCAGTAAATGGCAGTAAATGTAAATGTAAAAAACTACTCCCATGGACAACGTTGTTGGTACACCTCATTTAAAGAAAAAAAAAACAATCTACAAAATAATAAGTTAAATAAAAGAATAAATTATACAAATGAAAATCAGACATTGCTTTTCAACCATGCTATAATAGAATAATTAAGCAAGATAAACTCATGAAACAGGTCTGGACAAAAATGATGGTACCTTGAGAAAAGACTGCAAATAAAATGACCACAGGGGCATGTCAAATCATGGTGTGCCCAGTATTTACCAACACAGCTGTTTACAATCTTGTAATTAGTCTGTTGGCCTATATATTGGACTGCAGGTAGTCACTGTGCTGTTTGGTGACATGGTGAGTACCACAGTCAACATGGACCAGTGGAAGTGAAGGAAAGATTTGTCTCAGGAGATTACAAAGAAAATGATAGACAAGCAGGTTAAAGGTAAAGACTTGATGTTTCTGTGACCATAGTTACACATGTTATTGAGATCCATGGGACTGTAGCCAACCTCTCTGGATGTAGCTGCAGGAGGGAAATTGATGACAGATAAAGAGATGGATCATATGGATGGTAACAAAAGAGCCCAAAACACTTCGAAAGAGTTTAAAGTTGAACATCAAGCATAAGGACCATCAGTGTCAGATCACTGAATCTCTGCAGGGTTCAACTAAATCTCTAGACTATCAAGTAGTTCTACAGAGAAACGTGCTGCTCATTGTCAGAAAGCTTGGTCTCAGTCGCAGGTCATGGGTCTTCATCAAGATAATGACCAAAAGCACAGAGATAAAAACAGACTAAAAGGAAACATTGAACTACTCTGAAGTGGCCTTCTATGAACTCTGACCTAAATCCTAGTGAACATCTTTGGAAGGAGCTGAAACATGTTGCCTGAAAACGACAGCGTTTAAATGGAGCAGTTTGCTCATGAGGAGTGGGACAAATTACCTGCTGAGAGGAGCAGAAGTGTCACAGACAGTTACAGGAATTGCTTGATCGCAGTGATTGGCTTATACAGCAGGTGAAGTTAAGGCCACCATCATTTTTTCTCCAGTCCTGTTTCATAATTTTGTCTTTAAGATTCATGTTAAAACGTGACTGAAAAACACTGTCTGACCTTCAGTTGTTTATTTTCTTAGAATATTTAGCTATCATTTTTTTCTCAGATTCAGGTTATTTATGTCACTATTATGTTTTTGTTTTTTTTCGTTAAACAAGGGTTGCCAACAAATCTAGACACATGTGTATGTAAATGTGATTTCAAGGTCCTCTATAGATAATACATTTTTCACAAACTCAAAAGAAAACTCTCTTTACATTTTGAAAATTGGATGCTGTGTGTAGAAGTTATTGTAACTGCATTTGGGATAAAAGGTTTTATAAACTAATGTGAAAAAGTGAAGCCCAGTGAATATTTTCTGGATGCACTGTGTTGTCTAAACTTACATGTGTATATTTAACATTTTGCAAAACACAAAACACTCGCAGGTGTTGAGGGTAGCTCTGTGCCAATTTACCTTTCTGCTGTTTTCTTACCTCACAGTTACTTAAACATGCATTTGTGTTTGCATTTTATATCTATGAATAAAAACATACTCGTACAAAAATTATTAGGCATGAATATATTTGCGTCCTTTAAAATTAGATATGATGATAAAACACACAAAAAAATATCCACCCGTCCATCCTTGTTCTTGCATAGTTGCACGGGCCTATATCCATCGGTCATTGGGTAAGAGTTGATGTAGACCCTTTATAATTCACCTCAGAGTCAAAGGCCAAACACATGTAAACACACCCATTCACTGCTAAGGGTAACTTATAGTAAACCTTAAAGTAACTTTTTTCTATTGTCTGAGGAAGGCAGAGTACTGTGAGAGAACCAAAGCACAAACACAACATCACTCCCTGCTACAGTTTTCTAGAACGGGATTCAAACCCAGGATTCTCTTGCTGGAAGGCAGTGGTAGACGGCACCATTGCACCTTTTTTCTTGCATGGACCTAAATAACTACCTCCAGTCAATACTTATGTGCTGCTTTAGTGCTTTTTTCAAATATTTCAAATTGTGTTTATAAAGAGCCATGTATAAAAAACACTACGAGTAACAGAGCAGTCATAATTGTGTTGCACTATTTTTAAACCTCTTTTCATCAATCATGAATGGGGCGATGTATAAAACATAACAAATGGAAGGGGGGTGAGCTCAAAATGCACTTTTAAAAAGAGAAAAGTATGTTGATGAGGATATTGGTCCATTGAAAAGCTCCGTGTTCAGCAAGGTTCTGTTTTACACAGACACACACACACAGGCATGTCGGAGGTAAAAAGGTTATATTGCTGTTGTGTAGGATCAGTCATGAAGTTAAGAGATTGTTTGTATGTGTATTGCACAGATTGACCAACTGAAGCAGGAGCTGTCAAAGAAAGAGTCAGAGCTGCTGGCTCTGCAGACAAAGCTAGAGACGCTCAATAACCAGAACTCGGACTGCAAACAGCATATTGAGGTGCTCAAAGAGTCTCTCACTGCCAAAGAGCAACGTGCTGCCATCCTGCAAACAGAGGTAATTCAAGCAATTCTTTACGTGTTTGCCAACTGAAACGAAATGCAAAGCATCATGATTTTTTTATATAAAGGCAAGACATTCTATACTGCTTTTATTTCAGGTATGTTTTTTCTGATAAATGATCAGAGAACAGTTGGTTTCAAAGTCAGAGGCAAAATGTTTTTTCCATTTATTTCTGTACTGGGCTTGAAAATTAAGACCTCAACCCTGATCCTCCATAAGCTTCCACAAAGTTCCATCAGTTACCGGTATTAATTGGAGAAGTTAACATTAGATTTTAGTTTCAATGGACGAATCATTACTTTCAGCTTAGAATTTTTTAATGTTTGGAGATGATGGTTAATTATTTTGTTTGAACCTGATATTAACACCACAGAGTCATTTTATAGATTAAACCCAGCATATGTAGTTTGCATTTTAACCATAAAAGAAGATTTAAAAGAATGAGTTGACAAGAAGCTTCAACTTCCTTATATTTATTCCTTAAAATAACAGTTTTTTTTAATCCTGCAACTTACTGTCCTCAACATCCCTCATAAGAGTTTGAGCATGTGTGACAATGGCCATATTGAATGGATGGACGATTCTGGTTGATGTTTCATGTGGTCATAATCAATCAGATGTTGTCTAAAACAGAAACAATGGTAGCCATTCAGGTCATAGGTGGCCAAAGTTTGCTAAGGCATGTAGAGAGTGTAGGATTGTCTTTTTGATTAAGATCTAGCTGACTTTGATGAAGTTTTTGCTTATTCTGAGAGGAAGGTGTCAGAATAAACTGTGTGTCATAGTTGAATGCACTGAGGGCTGTTGGGGGATCAACACTTTATTAGAAGGTGTGAAAATATTATTCCTACACTAACCTTATGACCAGTTGTTTAGTTAAAACATTGCTGTCTGCACTAGTACACTACCAAGGACGTAAAAAGATACATTTGTCTTAATTTAACCACTTATTCCCTTTTGTAAACTTAATTAATGAAGCCCACATTAACATCATTGTGTAGCATATTTTAACTCCAAGTTATTTTTCAGATCCTGTGACAAAGATTCGGTGGAGTCTGATCAGCTTATTGTAAAGTTCAAAGCTGTGCTTTTTTTTAAGGATGGTGAAGCACCCTTTTATTCTCCCCATTAAACCCAACATGATTTAAAGAAAAAATCCTGCTGATGTTTGCTGCCTCTAAAGGCTTAAGTGACCATAGGGTGAAGGACCTTAGATCTTCTTATGAGCCCTGTTTGATAAGCAGTGATATTGTCACTTATTTGAAGCCATTTGTGATTGTGCCATTCTTCAGGTGGATGCTTTACGTCTGCGTCTGGAGGAAAAGGAATCCTTCCTGAATAAAAAAACTAAACAGCTGCAGGACCTGACAGAGGAGAAGGGAACTCTTGCTGGAGAGATCAGGGACATGAAGGACATGCTGGAGGTTAAGGAAAGGAAGATTAATGTTCTGCAGAAAAAGGTGAGAGGGGAGGAGAATACCCAAACATATTCAAAAATGAAGTTGTGACTGGGTGCACTTGTTTTTAAGCCGTTTTAAGATTGTTTATATCAATTCACGTGCTGCAAACCTGAAACCTATAAAAAAATGAATGGAGATCAATAGAAAGCTTAAACATGAACAATTGCTTTGAATAAAACATATCAGGAAATTAAGTTATTTAGTAAACGAATTGCAAAGAAAGCAATCAGCAGATTGAGTATTTGCAGTAGTGGTTTATGTAAAATAAAGTACCATGCCAGCAATAGTTACCATATGGTGGCTAAATTATTAAAGTAATGCAAAGCTGAAGGAAGGAAAGGGTGAATTAGTCTATAGCTGTATTTAAATACAGAAATAAACTAACCAGAACAAGATATAGAGGAAAAAACCAAAACCAAATAACACCAACTACAACATCATGCTGACATGAATGTTAGATGAAATCATAAATTTTCAGCCTTATAGGAAGCATTTTACACATTAGACATGTCTAATGCATCTTTGAATAACTGTTTGTGGTAGTTAATATAGTGTTTATTTACAGTGTTTATTTAAACCCTTTAATCAAAAATAACTTTACTATGAACTCCCAGGCTTTTTATTTACTCATTTTTGAAAGTATAGCGCTTTGAAATTTTATGCAATGCTTGCCCCAACTTTTATAATACGTTTAATACAGTTTTGTTGTAATTTTGTAATGAATCAGATTGAGAACCTGCAGGAGCAGCTGAGGGACAAAGACAAGCAGCTGGGAAACCTTAAGGACAGAATCAAGTCTCTGCAGACCGATTCCAGTAACACAGACACTGCCCTGGCCACCCTGGAGGAGGCACTCTCAGAAAAGGTAAAACACATGACAGGAGTCAAGTTGGACATCCAGTATGGGACATCTGACTTTTTATGTTTGCAGTTTTTACATCTGTATATCACACTATCAGACACATTAGTTGATAGAAGCACTGAAAAATATGACAAGTATTAAAATATAGGTAAAAATTAAAGAGGCATGATACTGTCACATGTGGCCAAAACACAGAACTGCAGCATCTTTCTGTTTGTCCTCATAGTTCACCGTTGTACTTAATATGTTTTTTTTTTTTTACTTTTTTCACCACCTGGAGTTGCCATTGGTGTCTGAGTTGAGCTGGATGCCTGGCACTTCTGAATATCCTTAAAACCCATTGTTTGCTAAGTTGCTAGGTTAACCATAACACTGGTTAAACAATTTTTCAGTGTATCTGCAGTGTAGTCTTGAAGCATGATGACTGTGTGTCTCAATGCATTTGCAACAGACTAACATATCTGATTGCCGTATTCCTATCTGGTTGTCTCACTAGATTACTTAAATGTTAAATTTCCACCACGGCTGGTGGTAGAAAAAAATAATCCCGAAAAAAATTCCCTGAAGTGTGTTGCTAAGCAGTGAAAAACTGCAGAAAAGTTCAAGGGGATGAAATGCTTAAAATCACTAAATTATAGGATTATATTTAAATGAAAATTGGCTGCTAATTTAACTTAAAGGCATGCATTTATTGTGAAAATGCTAAATTGATACATTTTTGGCTGTTTTGAAGTCATTTTTAAATTAATACAAGTCTTAGTGTTTGAAATCAACTGTTTTTATTTTAAATTATTTGTGCATGTTATTCGTTATTTTTTTTATTTAATAATTTTTACTTGCATTTATTTTCTTATGTTCTTTTTGTTTTTGCTAGGAGAGAATCATTGAGCGATTAAAGGACCAAAGGGAGAGGGAAGACAGAGAGCGTCTGGAAGAAGTGGACTCCTATAAGAAGGAAAACAAAGAGTTGAAGGAGAAGGTCAACAGCCTGCAGATAGAGTTAACAGAGAAGGAAGTAAGTGTGAGATTGTCTCTGCAAGGGTGTTGGTTTGGATCCAATTTTTTCTTTGTGCAACATCCAACCCTCCTCTTTGTAAGCCCTGTAGTGCATCTGCTACATGTCTCTTTCACCCACTGCCTCCTCTGATGTTGTGACCTTTTTACCTGACATGTGCTAGACAGCTGGATTGAAAAACACGTTCACCTTTTTTCACTCTATCTGCAGTCCAGTCTGATCGATCTCAAAGAGCATGCATCATCCCTGGCATCTTCTGGACTCAAAAAGGACTCAAAGCTTAAATCCCTGGAAATTGCCATTGAGCAGAAGAAGGAGGAGTGTAGTAAGTTGGAGACACAGTTGCAAAAGGTAGGTATATGTCCTTCTCTTAGTGTTAAATCTCTTATCAACAAGTTTGTGGAAAATGGCTTTATTTTGTAAAAAAACATTTCCTAAAAGTTTTAGGTTAAATTTAGATTTAAAGTTAGTTTTGCTTAATTTTTCAGTTTGAAAGAAGCAAGCACAAAATGGAGCTTCGCCATTCTCTGACATAACATGTAAAACTTAAAACAAAAGTAATTAACTTAAGATTTAAAAAGCATATGAAGATGACGTTTTGTTTCCTTTTAAGTTTTTATTTTTTTCAATCTGTACTAATTTGAAAGTTTTAAATATGTAACTTCTATTAAGCCCCTTCACTCTGCTACTCCCAAATGAAGTGACACCAATTCTCAAGTCCCTTAATTAGTAAATGGAGATCAACAGTGTACATTTTATATCAGTAAAGTGCAGCTATTCTCTCAAGGCCTCAGAAATTTGTTTAAGAAAATTACTGTCCTACAAAACAAAAAAGCAGTAACTACACAGAACTGGGAATTAAATTTAAATGACTTTAAAGTTATAAACGTGTCCATACCATTCAAACGACTACCATTTTCCTCCAAAACAACACACATATGAGATAAGATATTTAGTCATATAACAAAGGATGCCTTTAATATCATGAATATGATAAAAACTGATTTGGACCAAAAATACAGTTACTGCTGTTTTGCTTTGCAGGGCAGATTAATAAACAAACAGCCTCATGATCACCAAGGACCACAGCAGACAGGGTTGGGAGAAAGCTGTGTGCAGGTCTAAAGTCATGAAACGGTGACCCTTCCACTGAAAAGTTGACAGAGCAATGTTTAGACCATCATTTGCAAACCTATCAAGACATACAGTATTGTTCTGCTAAACTGACAGACCAGAAAGTGAGAGGAACACTTAGAGGAGAAGTCAACGGATCTGTTGACTTCTCCTCTTCAACAGATCCGATCAGAAACCTTTAAAAATATGTGTCTGATGCTCAGTCAGTTTTAAACCAATTCTGGTGACCGAAACATCTTTCTGTACCAGTCCCACAATGGCAGGAAGAGCATTTGATTGTCAGTTCAAATGTACGAATTTGCAGAATGGCTCAGCTCAATGTCCAACCATCTTTAGGCTTAAAACGTCTCCCCTAATAACTAAAGAAGCTCTTCAGAAGAAGAGTCAAATGTCCTTGACTACAAGATCTAAAGCTCAGTTTTTCTTTTTAAGCTTTTCTGGATCCAGCTTTAGCAACAATGAATTTCATGTTTAAAACTGCCCACTTAAAGTCCTCGCATTTTTATAAGTGGGACCCTTTTTTTTAGTGATTGTCTTCCACTTATCTGAGCAGCAGTCACAGCAAAGACTCCCAGAATTAAATCACCCCAGACACCTCCTCCAGCTCATATGGGGGAGGAGCTTAAAAAGCAGCGGCGTGTCCTGAGCTGACTCTGTGGCCTCCTCCTGGTGGACCATGCCTGAAACACCTGCCGGGCCACCTAATCTGACTCCTCTTGATGTGGAGTAGAAGCGGCTCTCCTCCAAGGCTCTCCCTGGTGGCCGAGCACCTCGCCCTATCTCCTAGGGAATGTCTGACCACCCTGCAGAGAAAACTCATTTCGGCTGCTTGTATCCGAGATCTTGTTCTTTCGGTCATGATCCAGATTTCATTACCGTAGTTTAGGGTAAAAACATAGACGGACCAGTAAATCAAGAGCTTTGTCTTTTTACACAACTTTTTACCCCCTGAAGCCCAGGTTCAACAATCAGCTCTCCGGCACTCTCCCCTCCGGTGTGATCCTCCTGTAGTTGGAACACACCCTCCAGTCCCCTTTCTTATGAAAGGGGACCATCACCCCAGTCTTCCAGTCCAGGGCCACTGTCCCTGATTGCCACGCAGTGTTAAAGAGGCCTGTCAGCCACGAAAGCCCAACATCTATAGACTTTGGGTACTTTGGGATCCCTACGGGTCTTACTGTTGTTTCCCCCGGATTGAATTCCCAAGAGGGGGACTATGAAGCCCCCCAGCCAAGGAGGCTAAGGGCCCGGTATTCCGCACCACTGGTCACTTCTTACGCTGAGACGACAGTCAGAGACCTCTGCCGCAATCACACAATTCAAACAACCTTGTCCTGATTTATCACATACAACTTCGATAAAACCATTAAGGTTTATGATCTTGATGTCAAAATAATGCAAATTTTCAAAGCACTAAATAAAAAACTTTAGAAACAGATGTTAGATGTTTTCCCTAAAAAAACCCAGAAAATATTATGTTGATACCCATCTTTTTCATGTTGCTTTATAGCATGTCAAACAATGTCAAGACAATTGTTATTTAAGTTATTTTGTTGGGAAGAGTTTGTCTGGACAGCATAATTACTACATACAATCACAGCTTTTTAGGATCCTGTCTGCTGTCACGTTTCATGATCTGCTGCAAACTGCTGTACTTTGTTACAGTGTTTCACAGAATAAAGAATCCCTCTATCTCCTTTGTCTCCATAATCCACCGACCATCCCAGCGTCTGCCTGTCTGCAGCTGTGTGTTTTGCTGCTGTTAACTTTTAACAACACATTCAGTGCTGAAACTGTGTTGCTTTGCCATAAAACCTGTATTATGTCTCATCCTACTGTTATCTCCTGTGGCTCAATCTAAGCCCTAACAATTACCTCTCCCTAACCTAACCCCACTCCCACCCCTTCTTTCTTAATGTCCCCTCTTCAACCTCCCTCTGTTGGCAATGTAGCAAGCTGAGCAGCTATTCAGTCACATGAACAATCCTGTAAGTTCCTCTCTTGAGGCCTGTGAGGCGCACATTGAAAGCATGAGGACACTGAGAAGTTCTTTTTATGTTAGATGGTGGTCATGGCGATTCCCACACAGGCACTGCTTTTCCCCATCGGCATGCATGTTGCCCATTGCGCTGTCCAGATATTATGAGCTTCAAACTGAACTAAGAGTCCTGTGCATTGTCCTCTTACAGTGATGTAGATGTCTGTGTGTCTATGTGTGAACACAGTGTGACACAGTGAGAAATGTTTGTTGTTTTTTTTTAATTAGTATTTATTGCAGCCAAAATTTGCTCTATTGACTCATAACTTAAGAACATTTTTAGGATTTATTCCACCACTTCACATTCCATTTCCTGTATTAATATTACTTATGAAGTAACGCTCCTTTTTTTTTTACCTCTTTGATTGTTCCAGTAAACTTCATTGGAATTAAAGTTAAAATGTTCCACACTCAAAACTTGGAGCAAAATCAAAACAGCAGAAGTAATTTTATTCAAAGAGATATAGATTAAATATTGTAAATAATGAGACACATAAGATTTTTTTTTTTTCATTTTGCTGCCACATCTGTTAATAATGGGTAAAGAATTTTATGTTTCCCCCCTTACCCTTCTCTCTGTGGGATAAACCTATGTCCTCATCAAGATTTGTTTCTCTCGGTTCAGGTCAATCTAAATCTAAATATTTTAGTACTGTTATGACGTTTAGAGTGTAGCTGGGAAGGTATTTTCAAGTGCACATTTACTAAGTAATGAAGGTAAACAAAAATCTGCCTTGCTTGAATGGCACTTTCACTTGTCTTGAAAGTAGGCCACCTCAGAAACTGATTATTTAAATCATTGTTAAGGGGGTTGGTATGGCAGCAGAGACTTAGTATAAAACAGCGATTTTCTTGAAGGTGGGATTATTTTGTTCACAAATAAATAATGAAATATTTTCAAATAAAGCTTAGACAACCTTTATTATTAAGTTTAAGGTTTTGCAGCTGTATGAGAATACATACATTTTAAAGCCCCAGTGTGTAAGATGTACTACTATCTAGTGGTGTACTAAATGAATAACAACTAACAGAGAAGTGTGCTCTGATGCCTCATCTTTAGGCATTTCATGACTAAAAACAATGTTGCATAGTGACGTTATTGTGACAAATAGTAATATCCTAGATCCCATCAGGTGATGAGGCACAGAACGATAAATAATTCAGTTTCTCTTATTGATGCCAATAAGTTACACGGATGTTCTCCATGTATTTGGTACCAAGCCACTGCTGGAGTCACCTTAAAGAATAGAAACTGATAAGTGTTACAGCTGAGCTCATCTAGTGTAGGTTAACAAACAAACTAGGCATCTCCACTGGGAAGAGAAGATCAGGAGGACTACCCTACACTGTGCTTTTTCCAACATAATGCCAGAATAGACTTCACTATTATATTAAAACATTTACATGAGCAGAAAGTCTGAAATCTCATTGATTGTTTCCACTTTGTAAAAGTTGCTCTAGTATAGACTTTTGTCTTCTCCCAGTTATTACGTCTTTCTTTTCTTTTTTACTTTCTCTTCCTTCTCACTGGGAAAGGGAAGGTCCTCCATTTAAACTGAAAACAGCAGCTAGAATTACCTTTTCTTTACTTCTCCACTAAAAACACATCATCAGATAAAGATCAGATGCTAAATAGTTTGTCCCCTTTTGGCTATCGTAATCAAAGATGGCGATATAAGATGGTATTTCTGACTAAGTTAGATGACCTAAACGGCTCTCTTTAAATGTATTAGAAAAGAGTAAAAAAAATTAAAAACATCGTCAGTGTTCTAACTTCAGTTGTTTTCACATGATTCATTTTAACTATGATTTGTGGGTTCTTTCAAATGCTATCCACTTTTATGAGTAATAAATGTCATATTATAGAGGATCCAATGGGGTTTTTTTGAGTTTATGTCACAGACAACACAAAGTAGGAAATATTATTAAAGTGGCATATAACTTATACAATTTTTATTATGTTTTTTACAAATCACAACTGATAAGTGTTGCATACAGTGTTGATCAGTCCTCATTATGCTAATACTCAAAAACAAGATCCAGTGCAGTGATTTTGCAAATTACCTTTGACCCTTTTTCTGTATAATCCCACTCTAATTTTGTTCCAGCTGCTAAAAATGTGAACTCTAAAATCTTCCTGCTTCTCTTTTTGCTTTGAATGAATAAATGGACAAACGAATAAATGCAAACACGGTTTCAGTTTTGTTGGGTTTGCATGATTTGTTGCATGTAGTTATTGTTACCTTGCTTCTCGTTTTTATCAGTGTGGTGCTGGTAGCGTTTGTTTGTAAGACGTGGGTGGAGATCACTGCTGTGTTTTGCCAGATGGCTCTGTAAAACTTTGTACCAAATGTGGGTATGTTTGTGTCCTAAAGGTGATATGAAGGTTTGTAGTAAATCAAATGCGAAATAGATTTTGACTGGTGATGAGACTGTCCACTTTAGCCTAAAACAGAGTCTTGATTTTGATTATGTGTGTTTTTGTTTTACAGATTTTATCAGGGATTATGTTTTTGATAATGTAGTTACATTTGAAAAAAACAAATACTGTTCTGCATGCTGCATATATACCAAATGTCAGAGGACTTGGAGTGGCAGAGGGTCATATAAATGAAGCTAAATAATACTTAATGAGCCAGCACAGGTAATGTTACTGGTTCACAATGTTTACTCCACTCACCGTTACAATGTATTCCCAAATAGATTGAGACTGAGACAGATCATCGCAAGACCTGTAAATATCATGAGCTGCTCTCCATTGCTCTTTTGGCACATTATTATGAACTGACTCTATGTATCTGTTGTTGGCGCATGAATGCAGAAGGCTCATGAGGTAGAGCACCAGCACTCGGGTTCCAGGGGAAATCCGGAGTATGTGGACCGAGTAAAGCTGCTGGAAAAGGAAGTGAGCTACTACAAAGACGAGGCAGGCAAGGCTCAGTCAGAGGTGGAGAGGCTCCTGGACATCCTGCGAGAGGTGGAGACAGAGAAGAATGACAAGGACAAAAAGATTGCTGAGCTGGAAAGGTGAGTAATTATCCTGGATTTAGTGTATAAAAAAATAACGATTTTCTCTAAAAATTATTGAATGTGTTATATCAATGAAATCTAGCAGTGATTAGAGATGGCTTAAAGCACCCCTGTGTAACTTTTGACCCAAGTATTAGCTTAATTTGTGATATATGAGATTATTTTCTGATCAGCATACAGCGCTTGGCACAAGCCGATGCTCTGTGAGAGCTGCCCTCCTCAAAGCCTCCGCCTATGTAACTTTAGAGAGTTGAATCCATTGCTGAATGAATCTTGTAACCCAGAGCTCCGCTTCAAGACAGTCGGAGCTCCTCAAACACAGACGCTAAGCCAGAGTTTCCCAAAGTGTGGAGCTGCCACTAGGGGGTGCACAAGATGAAAAATGTAATGGCGATCTTATAATTACACAGTGAGATTTTTTTCTCACACAATAAAGAGGTGTAAATAAACACTTCCTCTGTAAAAATTTAAAACATTAACTGTAACTTTTGGAAATAAATACAATTTTGTTCACAGAAAAATGTATATAATAAAAATAAGTCTTTCTATTCTTCATTTTAAGATGCATTATAGAGGAAGCTATGCTTCTATGCATTGTCATACACAGCTAGTCTGCTGCCTCTATTTTAAACAAACAAGCAAACAGTCTTTCCCATGGTGCTGTGATTCTGAACCATAACACCAGCTGCAGTGATGTGAACGACATATCCACACTGCTGCTGGGAAAATTCGAGCTAGACATGATTTATTGGCTACACTCATGAACAGAGTTGTAATACTTTTCATTGGTTAATGTGATTCTGATAGGTGCAGTTTATGTTAAAGATGGATTTTTTATGCTCACAGAGGAACAGGTGTCATGCTGAGAAGCGCATACCTAAAAAACAGGGGTTATGCAGAGAAACGGGATGCTAGTCTCTCTTTCTCTTTCTCTCTCTCTCTCTCTCTCTCTCTCTCTCTCTCTCTCTCTCTCTCTTTCTCTCTTTCTCTTTCTTGTCATCAAATACAAATCAAATTCAACTTCTTGGGTTGCTATTTTGTTGTGTAAATTCTAACTCGGATGTAGATTGAGAAGCAGGCACCTGACATGAACAAAGCCAAAACACACACACACACACACACACAGGTAGATTATCAGAGTTTAAACCCAATCAACCTTTAGAAATTTTTAAGGTTTTCTTCGGAGGTTTACCTGATCTGGGTGGCTCTTTCTTCATCTCGCTGCACCTGAGAATCCACAAGATCCAGTTGCAGATGTTGTGTGTAACTTTATAGCGATTTAATTGAAATTCATTTCTAATTTTATTTCCATAATATGTGTTATGATCACGGGGTTGTGTTATTTTAACAGTATTTTTTCAATTTAGTGGTTGTTATGATGAAGTGTGTTCTGTTTATTTAAGCATGATTAAACAGGCCGCCTTTTATATGGATATAAACAGTTTTTTTTAATTTAAGAGGCATTTTTTGATGACCGCTAAAAAAGTTTGGGAACCGCTAATCGAAGCTAAAAGTTGATAGGCAACAAAATAGATTATACCTGATCAGACATGTTTTTGGTTCTCTGATGTAGGAGTTAATCTAAAGGGCTGAAGGTGTCCTTGTCCTTAAAAGGACTAAACCTGGAAATTACATGTCCAGCAGTCATAGTGGCAAAACGTTACAGTGTTGCTTTAATATTTATATCAACGTATTCAAGAGATCCATAGTATGTCTTTACTCCCATAGTAATGTTTTATCCTTTTCTCCATTAGTTTTGCTTTTCTACTTATCTTTTTTATATATACATGGCTGTTACCGGTAGGTCTGTTCACTCTTCCTCCTTAAACTTTTGATTTTGCATAATGTGTTAAGTTTCACATCCTTGTTACAGTTCTTATTACCTCTCACACAGATGAGTGCGTTTTTGTTTGTATCGCATCTGCTTTTAAAATCACATTATAACCGATTTAGTTCCACCTTTCTCTATATTCCAGCCATTTGGTCAAATATAACAATTAGTGGTTCTTAAAGTTCTTGGATGGAGTCCATTTTGACGGGATTTCTTTAAAAGCCCTATAAAGGCCAAGGACTCTTGCTTTTTTTAATTTGGTGTTCTTGGGGAGATTTTTCTTTTCCAGGTTAATGGGGAGAGTAGCAGTAGTCTTTCTCTTCAGCAGTTATTGAATAAGAGGCAGGCGACACTCTGAGCAGGAGACAGAAAACTACAGAGACTCGGAGGACAAACAGTTTGTTCACATAACAACATTTCCCAGTCAAGTTATTTACATCTTATAATTTTAATTCTTAAAATGACAAAACATAGCTTTGCTTTTGTGCAGATAGGGCCAGAAATATTTGGACAGTGACACAAGTTTTGTTATTTTAGCTGTTTACAAAAACATGTTAAGAGATACAATATATATATAATATGGGCTGAAAGTGCACACTCCCAGCTGCAATATGAGAGTTTCCACATCCAAATCGGAGAAAGGG
>JAUZNJ010083889.1:0-23510 GCA_034780135.1 Jordanella pulchra
TAAACATGATGAACTGGGTTCCTGTACATGATAGCCATTCGATTTTGGTTTTGTAATGAGAAATGCAAAATCGGAAAAATCGCAAAATTGATTAGCCATCATGTAAACGTACCGAACTTACAATCTTTGCTTTCATGAAAAGTTGAGTAAACATTTGTGAAGAATTTACTTACCCAAGTAAACTTTTATCTGTATCTCTGCTGCTGCTTCTTTTTAGCTGATTATTTTGTTCATTTGAAACATCTGCTACTAAGAGTCATGCTGTTTCAATACTATTATTAATTTTCCAATTGAAAGTATTTATTTTAAACCTAAAAATAGGTTTATGTAACCCAGCATGGATGTATTGTGTGCATCTGTGATTTTTGACATTGTTGCCTGTTAATTTAGAGTTTTTGTGTTTGACAGCTGAACCTTGGGCTAATGTTTATGTCCTATGTTCAATTAGGTTAGGAAGAATATACTGCAATGATTTTTTTTGTGAGCTTTTTACGGCACTAGTGGCTCGTTTTTGCAACCGTAGGCTGACAGGAAAGGGGGCACAAGAGAAGGGGGAGAGACACGTGGGAAAGGACCACAAGCCGGACTCAAACCTGGGTCGCACGCGTCGAGGACTACGGCCTCCATACATGGGTCGTGCACGTTAACCACTGCGCCACCTGCACACCCTACTGCAATGATTTTAGCCTTTTGAATTGACCGTGATTAAAATAAATAAATGCGCAAAAATTCAAATATCTGAGCATTAGTAGAATATCTAGAAAATCAGTCTAAATGAATTCCAGGAAAATCAATGAAAGCAACAATAATCAAAGAAATTTCATAAGTTATAAACCCCTCTTATATTGTTTTTTTTTTTTGTAGGGCTGCAATTAACAATTATTTTTCTAATAATTAATCCGTTGATTATTTTTTCAATTATGAATGAATGAAACCAGCTGATACTAAAACAAAAAAGTTTTTTTTTTTATCTTGCATGCAAAATATTTATTTATATTTAATTACTGCTCTAAGTGGGTTGTTCTGTCAGCTAAAGACATGTTTTAGAGTCTCTATACTGCAAATAATGATTAATTGATCATTAAAGTAGTTGACGATTATTTCAGTAATTGATTAATTACGGTTAATTAGATTTTTTTTTTCATCCCTAATTTTTTTGGCAATATGGATGTAAAGACGTCTATTTACTTTTATTTATTCACAGGCGAACCGATGCAGTCATGTGTTCATATACAGCATGGAGTGAGGCTAGTTGTGGGTAATGCATGGCCCTCGGCTACTCGTATATGCTGTGAAATTTACAGAACCACAAACCCACTGAACATCAAAAACACTCAATTTGCACACAATGAAGTGTTTTCTTTGCTTGTTTATACCTGTTGTGCATAGGGAAGGATGTCATTGGATTGGACATGGATCTACAGAGAAAGATGGGAATGAGCAATGGCAGGGAGCAGGAAGCGATGGCTGTGTATGCTAACTAAGGAGGGGCAGGGATTAGGAGTGCAGCAGTGGCATTGATTTTAAAGTGACTGTTTTTGTAGTTTAGTGGTGATTGAGATCTGATAAAGTGTAACGGATAAGACACATGTTCTTTTGGGGATTACCCGTAAACCCGCCTATGGAGAGGTCAAAGTCAAGGTTGTATGCTCTGATTGACATGGTTCTCTGTGCCGTGTTGCCATTTTTCAGTATTTAGATCTGATCCACATCAAAAAGAAAATAAGTTATTTAATTTTTTTGTTTGTCCAAAGAAAGCAAGAAATTGATCAATGAGTTTATTTCTAAGCATTGAACTCAAAGGAGATCCTGTTTGGTTTGAATGGTAATATCAAGAACATCTTTCTGGAGGTTCCTGTATGTTTCAGAACATTTGCTGGTTCTATCAATTTACCAAATGGTTGGGACACCTCATCTGGTTAATTGACACTAGCTTAAAAACCTTTGATTATTTGTGCCCTGGACGTTCTGGAACTACTTTTCCTCTGGTACGTTACCGGTCGTTTCTCAGAGAAGGAGGCTTGGTGACGGTACGGAAACTGTTTCATCTCAGCTACAAACTTTATGTCCATAAATTCAAACTATCCCTTTAATGGTAGAGATTTAAAATATATCAGCATTATCATTGGTATCTGTTAATATTGGGGATGTTGAAGCATATTGGAATGGTCTGATAAGTAAAAACTGGGCTAAAATGACCAAATTATGTTTCTATCTACTGTATGTGGTTGGTGTTTTTGATTCAGGGGCAGAAGGGGAGGGTATTGGTCATGCGGTATTTGTTTGGTCATATGACAGCGATAGAGATGCAGCTTAGGATTGTGGGTGTTTAACTGAAATGGATAACTATGGCCGTTTTTTCATAGTGTCTAAAGATTAGCGAAACATATAATACTGGTAAATATCGGCTACTGGCCATAATAATATCGGATATCAGCATCAGCCCCAAATTTGATTTCGGTTCTTGCCTACTTCAGACAGTTTTTAACAAATCTTTCAATGTGAGATCATACCACTGCCACAAGCTTCCTGTTAATCTATGGAGTACACCGACATGGCCTGCTTTAAATCCTGACAACACACGTCTTAGTTCATGGTAGAAAAACATGGCCTTCATTAAAACTTCTTGTTCACTATTAGGTTGGTGTTTTCTGTTGTAGTTTAGTTCAGTCTAATGGTGACATAATTGGGATCTATACTATTACCAGACGCAGCTTCTCTAAAAGTGACTTAAGGGAAATGTTGCCTTTTCCACCTTATTTGTAGTTTTGTTCCAACAAAAACCCTTTTCACATCTAATATCCTTCTTTTCTTATACCAGGGAGGCGACTCAAGTAAGCTGAGCTCTAATGTGCAACATCAGCCTCATGTTAGGACATTTTAGTGTTCAGAAATGCTTTGCTTTGGAAGTATTCCTCCGCCTATTAAAGTAGAAGTAAAAGTTGTATAAAAGCTGCTAACGAACTACCTCTCATTTCTCCTAGCTGAATCAGGTCAACTGAAATGAGATGTTAGTGGCGCTTTTATTGGCTGAAGGAAACCTCAGTTCCCTGATTTAATCTTCAGCTTTCCTAAAGAATAACTGGAAGATGAAGAGTATTCATGTTTGGGAGATGAAGCTATATCAGGTGTATCGTTTTCAGCTCCTCTTAAATTTCAAACTCTTTAAAAAAGAATATTTAATTAGTCAAACTTCAAATCCCTTTTAAATCTAAAGAAAGAAGTAGGAAAAGGTTTTTTTTTTTGCTCCAGAACCATCAAGACACTGTTTGTTTAATCTGTTTTATGATTTTTGGACCAGGGGAAAACGAACACTTATTGGGCTATAATCAAAGATAATCAAGTCTCACTTGGATTCATCAGAAGTTGTAGTTTATTCCTTTATTTTTACTGTCTAAATAACCCCAGTGTGCTCCTTGTGTGCGATAAAGAAAGAAAAGAAGGAGTTTGCTGCTGAAAATATGTGGGGTCTAATCACACATATGCAGGATCTGTGTTTGTGTGTGTGTGTTTTGCAACTGTTGGGTTACGTTCAAACAGCAGCTGGAACTTTAGTGTGAATGTGTCTTAATTACTCTCTGCTGTTACTAGAGGCAGATTTTCTAGAACAAGACATGTGTCCTCAGGCGGTGTTACAGTTATGGTAATTTTTTTGCCTGTAGTGGGTAATATGAAGTGGGCTCCCAGAGCCTTGTCAGTAATTTGAATGCCTTAGTCCTCAGGCCTGTAAGGTCCTTCTGAAAAATGTGGTTTGCACTAAGCGTTGTGCGTTTTTTCTTATTTTTTTTGGAGTGTGGAATTAAGTGAAAAGGAAAGGAGGGGAAGGAATAAAGTGAGGGCTCATTCCGTGCTCAGGGTAAAAGGCTAATCTCCCATTTCCAAGTTACAGCCCCTCAATTAGTATGGAGACAATATAATCCGATGTGACACACATTTCTACATGTAGAGCTGGCTATGTGGAGGCTCTTCTGTTCCATTTCTAGGGGAAAGAAGGCAGATTTTAATATTCACTGTCAAAAGTTTAATGCATATGCTTAGAAGGTCAGTCAAAAGGAATAACTTGCTTTTAAAAGCCATGAAAGCTCTGAGCCAAACCTCTAAGCAAGAGTTGGATGGGTTAGCATGTGGCTCCATGGAGAAAAATCCATCAAGAAAGTAATTAAAAGCAACAAGAACAAAATCTTTAAGATAGAAATCTACTTTTGAGAGAAACCGTTTTCACTCTGATTGCAAAAAAAACAACAACAATAAAAACAATATTTGAGAGTAAAAATAAACTTTCAAGATAGCTCCTCTTTAATTTATTCCTCTCATAACTTTTTCTTCAGTCTAAAATGGGATCTGTTTTTGCTTTGAAAAATTGGTGTGAAAAGTTGTTCTCTCCAATATATTTATTTTAATTTCTAAATTATTTTCCAGTTTCAGATCTTTTTTTTTTTCTCCCTTGAATTTAATGAAAACTCAAAAATAACTCGATAAATGTCGCATATTTTTCTTCATTTGACCTAAGCTGCTTCTTTAACCTGTTTGCTGTCTCCTTATATAACGACCACAAACCTCTTGCTTCCTCTCTTTGATTTGTGGCCTTACTAATTACTAGTAATCGAGTAATCTGAGCTTTGAATCATCTTTGTTTCTAGTTAAGCAGAACTCTATATATTTAAACAGCTTTTTGAGATTTTCATTACTCCAGCTTTGTTTTTCTTTTCTAGTATCCTCGGATATTTTTCAGATGTTTCCCGTTTGCTTTATGAGTACTGAAGTTCCTTTTGAGCATGCTTTTTAGTCAAAGACTCATGAGGATGTCAGAAAGATTGATGGAAATGTTGTTTCAGGTGCACATTGGGTTAATATTTTCCATGGAAGGAATTTTGATAATGAAAATAATAAATGTTTGAATCTTGAAAGGTCTTGTTAGGCTAATTTAAATAAAAAATCCACCAGCATGACTACAGGGACGTGTTTTGAAGAGAAACCAACCAGCTATGTTTTTATTTTTTTTTCTTCTTTGGCATGCTTTGTA
Organism: Jordanella pulchra; assembly: GCA_034780135.1. Taxonomy (NCBI): domain Eukaryota; kingdom Metazoa; phylum Chordata; class Actinopteri; order Cyprinodontiformes; family Cyprinodontidae; genus Jordanella; species Jordanella pulchra. The sequence goes on from JAUZNJ010083889.1 coordinate 5,024, forward strand.
GATGGGATATTTCAGTTCTTAGATGGATTGAAAGTATTTGGTCAGCAGTTATAATTACTTTTCACAAATTTCTAATGATTTTTATGGGGCCTGTCTCCTGAGTTTCAGCCACGGTGAAGAACTGAGGGAAGATTTACTTAAATGAAGGCGGAAATTGCTTTGGGATTCTTCCTCTCATCTGTACAGCTTATCTGTTTTAGACTCATTCCCGCACGCTCAATTTGTTCGATTCTTGCAGGGTTCAATTGCTGTGAACAGTTTGAATACAAACCAAAAACGTTGCTGTGGAAGATGGTGTGTTCCTTTAAGGGTAAAGGTTTTAGAGTTGATGAACTCTCAGGGGAAAGGCTCTGTTTCAGCAACTCTAAAGAGATCTCAGGCCTCTAAGGGTGACGTTCAGGCCATAAAAAGTCATTACAATGTTTTCATTTTGTTTTTATTATTTTTTAAATTAAATTATGAGAGGGCTGAACAGTTTCAGTAGTTCCACAGAGAATGAGGACTTTGTTGACAAACATCTCTGAGAGATGTTTTCTATTTATTTAACAGTTTAGAAATAGATCAGGGGACAATCGGGTCTTCATTACCCATTTTGTTATTTGGTTTAAAGTCATTAGTTAATAAAAAAAAAACAAATAAAGACAAAAAATGTATGGTGTGCTCTTAACTCCGAAGGCTGGTCCATCCGTCCAGCTGTCTGACAGGATTACTGTTTCTGCCTCCTTTGTCATCAAGGAGGATTTAAAGCTGTGTTGGCTTGAACAGAAAGAGGACATGATCTGACCTTTTCACATGGATTTACAGAACATCAAATCACCCGCCATTGTTGACCATAATTCAGATTTGCTCCCAAATTTTGTTTTACATGAGGAACTCCTTTTTTCATAGGATTTAGTCTCTTTGGTTGACTTTTCAGTTTATTCAGGAAAAATCCCCAGATCTACTGCTTCAGTTTAGGCTCAAACTGTGAGTCATGTATACAGCTATAACCTACTTGCCGCAGATTAAAAAATGAAAGCATGCTGCTTCAGAGCCTACTTTAACCTTCACTGTGCTTTTTAAGTCTTCCATTATACTCTCCTACACTGAGCTTCCCATTGTCTGTTCATGGTGGGGTTTCCCATGAAAGTGACTCTTCTATATTTCTGACAGCCGGGGGATTCAGTTGTGCTCTATGCTGAATCATAAGCAGAAATTTCTAGAATCCATACAGCAACCTGGACCGATTTAAAAGAGCTTCTTTAACTGCTTAAATGTTAAACTAGAACTAAAATGATTAGTTGGATTTATTGATAATTGAAATAATTGTCTTCTAATACGGTAGTCATAGCAAATTTTTACCTAGAGCAACAGTACATAGACTGTAAACACTACAATGTGTTGAAAAATAACATGACATAAAAAGTTAGGGATGGACAGATACATAAGCCAGAGGATATTTTTGGTTATTAGCTGCGTTTTTTGTATCAGTATCAGTTGATATTTGCACGGATTAGCTGAATCATAAGTGCATTCAGCAGCCATGCCTTGAGATCTTATGGAGTTCAAGTATTGCCACTTGATATGCAATATCTTCTGCATTTGATATCTGTTGTTAATGTTTTGTTTAATTTACAAATAAATGTTTCCTTTTTGTTTAAATTGAGACTTGTATACCAGCTGTTGTTATTGTGCTTCTTTTATTATTTCAGTGGAGGAAGTAAAAGTAATATTGGCTCCAAGAATTGGCCCAAAACTATCAGCAGCACAAATTATTGCTATCAGCATCTGCCTTTAAAAAAAAAAAAAAAAACTATTGTTTTTTAACCTCTACAAAGTAATTAAACATTTTTTATTGAAGATTAAAATCTTTTTTGTATATCTTTACCTTTTCTATTTAAAATTCAGTATTAATGTGGATATTTTTTTCCAAATGCTTGTTTATTATTTTTGTTTTCTTATGATTTTAATTAATACAATTATTTATTGCATTGATCAAATAATTAAAAAATATTAATGGATTAATCTAGTGCCAAAGTAATTGATTGCTCTAAACCTGTTTTAAACCCAAAATAGAACGTAAAAGTCCTGCTTGAATCTAGGTTAAATCTTCCAGTAAAAGTGGGAAATGAACATTACAGCTTGATTGCATCATTTATGATGCTATAGAAATACCATATCTGGGATATTGAGTTTGAAAAAGGCCTGTTTAGTCTCTGAGTCACCTAAACGTCTACAATCTATTGCGTCTGTGTTTGAGCTCATCATATCGTACCTGTGCTTGTTCTTAAAGATCTTTAAGGAGTCATAAGGAGGGAAAACTATTTGATAAATAAATAAAGCTCATTCATGCCAGTTCAATATCTGACTACATCATTCCAACAGTCGGGGACTTACTAAGCACTTTTTTTACATCCTCATCATCTCATCAGATGTCCAAGAGGTCCAATTACTTTCTCCTCTCAGTTTTATATTACCTGACATGTCCAATTGCTCTCATTTCCATAAATGAGTGTCTGTCGCTCATGTTCAAACACTTCAATATAAACTCAAGTATAAACTTCAAAAATACTCATGTTAAATTCATATGCTGTTGGTTATTTTCTGAAACTGCATTCAGACTAAATGCTGTTTCTTATGGGTTTATTAAATTCAACCAGGGACTCTTTCTCATACCGAACCAGATGTCAATGTTCTTTTCAACATTTTAAGATTAAACCAGTCGCTTATTTTTATGAAATTCAGAGCATCAGTCATGGATGTGATGCCTGGCATCGGGTCATAGTCATAACTTGTGGAAACTGTAACTCAAACTAACTTAGAATTTAAAACAAAGAAATATATGCACTGTATATATATATATATATATATATATATATATATATATTCCCAATCTCCGGGTAATTTTTACTTTCAGCATAACCCGTGTTTGCGCGGTCTTGAAATATGCTGGACAGAACGCAGGTGGAGGAAGCCCAGATGTCAGTCAAAGGACAGACTCATAAAAAATGAGCGTAGCAGCAGCACAGTGAGAACAAACATGAGCATAGCGTTCGTTACGCTGAAATGCGCTGCTGAGAGTCCAGTTACGGCACAGAAAATATGGGCAGACACTGTGGACTCAACACTGCCAGTGAAAGCATTGACCTGAGCAATATGTCAGTGTGATGTCATTATTTTGCAACATCTAAAGTCGCCTGATGATTTTGCTCCCAGTCAGTCTGTTCATATACATAGTTACAGGGTATAGATGTGACAATTTGTCACATGGTAAAAGACCAAACCAAAATTGTGGGGTCACATTGAACAAAAGGCATTTGGATATGGCTGTGGATGTGCCTATACGTTTGTACTTTTGGAAAAATTCAGACCTTTGGGAACCTTTTCTTATAGGTTATACAAAACCATAGAATACTATGTTGTATGTACGATAAATTCAATGATAGATGTTGGAGGCTTAAAATCAGACAATCTCATATGAACACAAGTATACAAATGTTGTTTAATATCAGGTAATTTACATCAGTAAGCATCTCAACGCCTGTGCATTTACATCAATGCCACCACTTCCATCTGGGTGTATTCATGTTTGATAAGGCTTGTCATAACTCTGGCTCCAAGATAAATGCCCCCAAATGTTTAGAGTGTCTACCAAAATATCCTGAACATAAATCACTCCCAGGTTTGCTCCAAGGGGATTAGGATGCTGCCCAGTCGCTCGCTTCAAGTGTTTGTGCCAATGTGAGGTGACAGGAAAGGAGAAATCATGTATTTTTAGGAGGCTTTGGGCTATAATTAGCGCAGTGTGTGTCTTTGACCGATACAGAAGGTTAGAGAAATAGTCGGGCTTTGAATCACAGCAGGTAGCCACTGACATCCTGCATGCCCTGCGGTGCAGGTGTGTTGACAGGCTCTGAATAATAATGTCCACTAACTCAAACGGTGCGTCTTTGGTAAAGAATCACTAACCCCTCAATTCCAGCACATTATAGGAAACTAGCATACTATGGCTTGCATATAAATGCAAACACCCGTCCTGCCAATACTCTTGAGCTTCATCTTATCAGATGTGGAAGTCATGCAACTTGATGTCAGATCTGTAGTTTAATCTTGAGCATTTGATTGACCTGTTTGTCTGAAAATGTTCACCATTAGAGAGAGTATGGAGATTTGGTCTGCTTTTCCTCTTCGGCTTTGGCTGAGTGATCGATCAGCCACCGTTTGGTAAGACATCGCTTTGAGGTGGGTTTCTTTTCATGCTCTTAATCTGAGTTTATCACAGACCACAGATTGGATGAGAAACAAGATAAACTTCCTCCTGTGTGACATAACTATAAAGCAAATATGAGCAGAACAGTTTTCCTTATGTAGCCAAAGGAAACTGGAAACTGAAAACAAAATCTGCACCTGGCACTTTCAAGGAAGCTCATCTCTTACATCAACCTAATTAAACTCAATAATTACTTGCAAAAACAATTTTCAGAACATCTTGTCTCAGGATTTGTTGATGTCATGCTGTATTTTCTATGCTTCCGTCACACCCTATTAATTTTCAGGAGGTTAGCGATTTGCATGCTGCGTTTGGCTGACAGGATACATAATGCCTCCTGTTTTGACAACACTCCCATACTTCACTCTGAGCTAAAGAGGTAATTTATCTTTGATACACAGGAGAGCACGTTTATCACTGCATTACCCACCTTTGGCCACTAAGAATAAGTAGTTGGCATTTGTTTAATTCTTCCTGAAATAAATGCGTAAAATAAAACGCTGAGAAAATGATGGTTTATGCCTCTGTATGTTTTAACATTTTAGATCTGATAACCAAATGCTGGTTATTTCTCTGCACTAGTTAAGCGAGTACCTCTTAAGCACAAACGGGGCCTTGCAAAGTTTTTTTCATTTTCTTGTAAATTTCTTGCAATTTTTTGCGTTACATGTTGCAGTTTTTTTAATAAGATTATTTTAGAATAAATCCAGTGCAACAAAGTCCCTTTAAAAGTTGCTTAAATAGAGAAGAGGTCCGACTTTTGTGTGATTTAATCTCGTATAGAACCAGATATTCTGCGAAGGCTTCGGAGCCCTGTTAGAGACCAAACAGCTACTTAAAGGGATTTACGACTAAAGGAACATGTTTTCCTAAATATCTTGTAATTTTCCTGTTACATTAAAAATTTCTGTTTTGGATACGTAAAAACTCATAATTACTTCAAAAAATATATAATCCTTTTTAACCTGTGCAATGCATGCTGGGTAGATGATCCTTTTTACTCCTCTCGAGATGATAAAAACTTAACACAGTTCTTCGGTCTTAACAGCCTTTTATTGTGGACCTGTGTTACAAAGTCCCCCAAAATGCCGTCGGAAATAAAACACAGGTAACACAAACCCAAATTAGTTCACAATAAATGGAGTATTTGCATAAACAAAAAATACAAACAAACAAACCATACCTCATTAGCCGCTTTGACTCCAGAGGAATAAACTTAATTTCAAGTGATCAGCTTCTTCAGTTTGAAGCCCATGTGGCTCTAAGTGTGCCAGCCAACGTTTTCCCCGGGCAACACATTTTCCACGTAATGAAATAAAAGTTCCACCCCAAACACACACACACACATTTGAATATACACAAACACAAATTTACTGAAAACTACCACACATTTAAACTTAATGTTTTATATTAAATAAAATATAACTACTACCACTTAAATCAAATGACAAAAAACAACAAACCAGATGCAGTTGCCGTGACAGCAGCTACAATCCTGTTAAGTCCTACTGAACCTACAGAGAAAGCACCGGAGGGCTAATATTACCAGAGCTGTTTTGTATCATATTGTGTTTGACTGGTTTGAATTTAGGCAATTAGCTGCCTTAAATTTTTATTAACCATTTTATAGAGCTGGACAATATTTCATTATCAATATTTATGGTGATATAGTTTAATTCAATATTGGTGATATGACACACATTTTCAATATTTTAATATACATCACAGTTTATAAACATAGCATTGGTCATTGACTGATGTTCCAGGTTTTCATGTAGTTTTGTGTTTTTGTTTCAAAGTTAATATTTATTAAATGTTATGCTGGAGGATTTTTATAAACATAGCAAAATATTTGTCTTATGTTTGTCATCTCTTGTGGGCATTCTTAGCTGACTTTCTAAGGCTTTTAATTTTCTTACATCGATATCGAATCATATCGTATGAACTGAAATTAACAAATGTATTGTGATATAAATTTTGGACATATCATCCAGCCATACCAATACCAAACAAACAAATCTGATTGGCTTGTGATCTACTGCTTACTGCATGAGAGCTAACAGCATTAGCAAAGGCTAACGTGAATTCGAAATCAAATCAGAAGATGATGAACAACTGTTTAAAGTGAGAATGAAGCATCTTTCAGTCGTTTTAATATATCTCAAATAATGTTTTGATCCTGATGCTAACCTAACGGCCTCAGTTAGATACTGGAGCTCTTTGTAGCTTACTTCCCCAGCTAGGTTAGCATCTCCCAGCAGCAGATTAGCTTCTTTAGCCAACTCTCCTCTGTTTGATCCTCCTCATCTTCATTAGTGCTTGTGATTTCCGCATTGTCACCAATTCAAAGTGAAAAGTTTTAATCTTCCTAATTCCTGTTTTGTCTTGATGGAGCAAAAACTACAGAACCTAGCATGTGTCATTTACTCAGCATTTAAATGTATTAACACTGAACATCTTACTCTACTTCTACCGTTATATATTTACACCCTAAATGTCACCTAACCTGACTATGTTTCAAAGAGAAAAAGTAGTTAAAATGGTGAGTATTTGCAAGAGATGGCAACTGGCTGTATTTCTAATGTATGACACAACAATAGAAGATGTTAGACCAATCTAAGACCTAAGTTACACCATTGGATGCACACAATGCAGTTTTCTGGCTGATTATGGTCTTTAAAAAGCATACTCTGCCAATTCGGAATTTGACCAATACCAATTTTATTATAAAGCCACCACTGTCGGATCTTATAAGGTCACATTACACCTTTAATTTACAATCGTAATTTACTGAAAAACATTCAATAATGTCTTTGAAACAGTAAGAACCTGTTGCACACGTGGAAGTGCTTTCAAATGTAAAAAGTTCAGTGCTTTGTTTTTGGCTGATTTTCAGACCTTTTGCAGTGGTAGATAACATAAGGGAATAAGAATGAATCACAGATCATCCAAAAATAAGGAAATGGTGGCCAATTGTTGCACCTCTAATATATATGAATGATACTTTATTTGTCCTTTCAATTCTTCATTACAGCATCATTATTCATCTGCATATAATCCACCCTTTAAGGAGTGCTATGCAGCTTTTTGCGGCACTCAGGAGCGTTGTGGGTCAATCATGTTTAGAACCGGAGGTCTTGTGGTTTCTCTAAACGCTAAGCCACCATTCCCATTATGGTGCTATAATACAAAGCAAACACATGAGTCTGAGTCTACTAGTGTGTTCATCTGGTTCACAGAAATATGTTGATCAGCAAATTATAATAGAGATTTTGAACTTATTAAGTAAGTCATATAACAGCTTTGATATGGTTTAAAAAAAAAACAAAAACGAATGGAGCATAATCAGACAGCTCGCCTAAAGACTGTAATAAGAGCTTAGCCACACATATATATCACATGACGTGTGCAAGGACGTGTCCTTGGATGGCATGCATAGAACGCGAGTTAGTAGTGATGCTCAAATTATTATTGTGGCAGTTTTTCATTTAGACGTGCGGAAATTGACTCTGATACTAGTCAAAGACAAATGGAGAGACCCTTTGACACCTTTTGACAGGATGCAAGGTTTCCCCAAGCCTATTACAAGCCTAGAGGGCGGCCATGACTTTACTCGCCACAACAGTACAAAATAGCTGTATGCATGTAAACTTTTATAAGCCTTCAGTGCTTTTCCTGACAAGTAGGAATGACGATTACCCAAATAATTTTGCAAATTGTTGTAGGTGATGTCAGGGATGCTTGACGGATGACAGTCTTGATTCAACCAAATGCAAGCTAACAGGCAAATTATAAGGATCCTGCACTCCAACATGAGAACTTTTGCAATGCACTGCTGCTTAACTCCGCTTCTAAATGTTCAATATATTTAGGCAATGTAGGGTTGGCAGATTCTCCACTTATTTTGTGCTACATCTCTGGAGTAAATATCTCACTGCGTTAGTGACTAATGATTAATTTGCTAATTGATGAATCTGTCGATTATTTTTCGATTAGCCTAATCGATTAATAATCTGATAGCAAAAGGTTCCTTAAAGAAGATTTTTTTTTACATAATCAAACCTGCTGAAACTAAAACTTTTCCAATTGAGGAGTTCTGGATAGAGCATATTGATAGACCAAAAAGATTTTTTATCTTAAAGGCAAAATATTTAGATTTTTGTTTTCAATTTTGGTATAATTACTGCTCTAAGTGGGTTTCTGTGTTAGCTAAAGAGATGTGTTAGAGTCTATACTCCAGTTAAATGAAGAATCGTTTTTTTTAATTAGTGGAGGATTTTTTAAATAATCGATTAATCATAATTAATCTAACTGTTTAAGCTCTACACTGTATTATTATAGCACACACAGAATGCTTTATGCCGTCCAGTGTGGCAATGTAAACAGACAGTATTCATGTGACTGCAAGTCCTCTATTGCACTGGTGGAGGTTGTTTGTAGCCACACCCCTTTAGTTCCCCAATCCTAGCAGCATGCTCTGAAAGCACACAGGGCAAGTAATCTTAGCAGATTGGTTGATATGATGTGTAGTGATGAGATTAGTCTTAGGACATGGGTTTATGGTTCCTTGATTTTAGCTGAACTATAGAGTGAAAAGGGGGTGTAAATGCCCCAGAAATGTCATAATGGTTATTAACAAAGTCACTTAAAAGACAGTGGTCTATCGCTATTTTGAATTTCATACCCGTTGTACATGTGTGGGATGTAGTTGGTCTCTTTGAACTGGAATGATCATATGTACAAACGGCTTAGCTGGAGATTACATTACTCATGCTACAGTATGATATATTTAGAAAGCTTTATGTACCTAAAGTAGGATATCTTAATTTGCATTAGAAACCAAAAACAGGTTTGCAATGTAGTGATGGAAAGGTAAGCCTAATGAGGGGAACATTTGAAGTTCATCTTTCAGTGCCATGTTGCTAACGTTCATCCCGAGAGACAAGGCTCCAGGTGGAGCAGGTATCTCCTTTTTTGGTGCCTCCTTTAGGAGACATAACATGGATGGATGAATCCCCCTGAACATAAGCATCAGTCTAACTGAGTCATATCCTATTTATGATGCTCATAAGCAGTGATTCACACGACACCAAACTGCATTTGTTTAGATTTTTCTCAGATGTGCTTAAACTGTGCGTCTGAGCAGGAATCTGTCATTAATAATTGAAAGGCAAGGCAGCAATGGTTAGTTTGTGTGAGAATAAATGTGTGCATCTCTGTCATTAACAGTGCTCGAATTTTTCATGTTGCTTTTTATCTTGCTCGACGTGGCTCATAATTTGAGACCCTTCTGCCGCTGATTCTCGTCACATTCGTCTCCATGCCAGTCATGCCTACTTCCTTCCCAATGAACCTAACATTTGAAAACTTCCCCTAATTAAAACTAAAAGTTGTTCCAAGCAGATGGTACGATGTGGCCGGGGTAATTATTGCCAAGTGAACCGTGGCCCTCGTGGACCCTGACAGAAATGAGCAGAGAGCACAGCTGGATTGGCTAAGAAGCTTGATTCCTCACAGAGTAGCAGCATGATGAGGAGACCCACAGGCGCTACACAGCTGATCAGGGGGATTTCTAGATAATACATGCAGTCAAATTATGCTATAAGTCTGAACTGTCTGAGTGCTGCAGAGTCTCCTCAGTCGCTTCAGTCGAATTGGTTTATCTTTTGTCAGCTGCATTGTTCTTTATTCTAACAAATCAGCTGCATTTTTAATGAAAAGAGAAAAAAGGCATTCAAAATACTCTCAACAGGATACATTTGAGCTGATTTCTGAGCTGATCTCTCTCACTTTCTTCCATACTACAGGTGTCAACGTTTTAGCATGAATCACCTCTTTTTTTTTAATAGAAATGAAACAGGTTATGTTTCAAAAATATTGGTATGTGACTGACAGGTTCTTGTTTTCTAAAACTGAAATAGATTCAACGATGCCGCAGTCCTTAGCTATTCATTTTCAGTTTTAAAGAAAGACATATTCTGTTTTTCACCAAGGATACAATGACAAACAGTTTTTTTCTTTGAAATTGGGGAAAAAAAAATGCCATCTAAAATGTTTATTTGTCGTTAACGGGGAGAAAGACCTCCGATTTAGACAAACACAACAAAAGCCTACACTTAAAATAACAGAGAGAAAAGAAAAATAGAAGGTTCTATAAATTAGCAGTTGTTTTTCTTTCTTTGCAGTGTAATGGGGTCAATTCATACATTTTGCAGGAAAAGCATAATGGAGTATGTGACAAACACATTTTCTGCCCCACATCTACTTAGTGGCTGTGTTAGACGCTCCATGTTTTTCCTAGCTGCAAGAATTTGCAGGAGATAATCACCTTTTTGTATAAGTGCTTTTAAATGAGACACGTCTCAGGGCTTTAGCAGCCGGAGTGCCCAGCAACCAGGTTTAAAATCACATAACAGATGATTTTCAGCTGACCTTCACTGCCACTATTCTCTGCCTAACAAGTTCAGCTCTTTCAGTCTCATCAAGATTAATGACTGTTAATTTAAAGTGCAAGGACTTGACATACTTCATTCTGTAAAAATATTGTTTGCACGTTAAAAGCAATTAGACTGGCTGTAGTTTTTGTAAGCTGCTCTTTGTTCTAATTAGAAGCTAACATTTTATTTGACACTATTCTTGGACAAAGGCTAATGTAATAAAGGGTACTAGTTCTTGAATGGCTGAGTTGTACTTGTAGATTTCCCTTATTGCTTGTTGAGTCCTGGAATAGTTGTCGGCCTCTTCCCCAGAAATGGATGCATCGAGTTCTCACTCATGCACATTTACCCATTCAGGCATAAAACGGAAACCTAACATGCTTAAATAGGCATTATACATGTAGATCAATACCTATCCTTAAAATAGGAACAAACAAATCCATTGCCTGTGCAAATTTTCATCCTCTGGGTCATGGAATCCACAGAACAGGCTTAAACTGGAGCCATCTGGAGAGATGCCTCCAGTTTTCTGAAGATGTTTCATCTTTCTAGGAGTTTTAGTCAACTCAGTCAAAATAAAAAAAAAGAAATCAGACAATGAGAAGGTCTAAGTGGTCGTTGGGTGCAGTTATCCGGTGCCTGAACAATTATATTTAAATACAAACACTACCTCCAACTAATGAGGTTCCAACAGACAAATGTGTTTTAGTGCAAACTTAATGTATCAACCTCTGAAGAAAACAGTGGAAAACTGTCCTCCGCTGTTACGCTTTCTGTACCTTGTGATCCACAAACCTCTATTTTGAGCAGTCGTTTATGCTTTAAATTGTTGTTTGGATTGATAGGCTAATGTTGAGGTATTGCGTTTGCTGCCTGCAAGTAAATTACAAGGTAGAAAAGTATTAATATACAGTAGAACATTGTTTTATTTTAGACAGAACTCGTGAAAGGTAAAATTATTGAGACACATAAATTGCCCAAATGTATTATTCTTAAATTAAAAGAGAATAAAAAAACTCTTTAAATGGTGTGTTGCAAAATTATGTGTACCCTTTTAACAAAACTCTGTCCATTATGAAAGATGATGGTGACGGTGTGATAATGTGGGGACTCTTTTCTTCCTGCAGGGTTGGGGAGGCTGTTTAGTGTCAATAGGATCTTCAGTAAATGTAGGAGACTCCTGGAGGGAAAACCTGGCAAAGGGTAAAAAAGATGACAAATTAAAATAACTCAATAAATTTAATGACAATAGTGATTAGTGTTTGCCTTCACCAAGCTTCATTAAGAATCAAAGCACTATTAAAAGTTTTTATGTTTACCTAAAACAACTGCAGAAGGAAAGTTGTACCTGAGCTGTACAAAAAAAATGTACACAATGTTGGTTCTAAATGTTCTGTTTCTCCAGAATAAACACATGCCAGGTTCTGGGAGTGGTTGAGGTGTTTTTACTTTGCATAATTAAACTGCAGGCTTCATGTGGCAACAGACCAGTTGCTTTCATGTGATCATGCGTCTTACTAGTAAAAACGGAGATTTTCTTGCACCATTTTTAACCATCACATTGAAATGGATTTAGAATGTATCTGATTTAATCATTTATATGAAAATAACTTATTGGAATAAAAGAGCCAATATGATGTGTAAAGATAGTAGTCGGAAGCTAGCCAGAGCCGTTAGCTAATTTAAAGGGGAAATACTTCACGTTGATGTGGGGTGCACACACACACACACTCAGGTTAGTTTAGATCATTCAGATTTACTTGATCCTGACAAGTGTGTACATACTGGGCGATCAAATTATCAGTCGGCATAAATAATAAGCTGTTTATTCCAATTACTTATATCCATGTAAACATTGCTAGTGACATAGTGCACATTAGCTGCTTTTACATCCACAAAATTTCAGATTGAAATCTCTTTGGATAAAAAACAAATGGTTATACACCTTGTATAAGGGGTGTCAAACTGGTTCCAGAAAGGGCCGTGTGGCTGCTGGGTTTCTTTCCAACCAAGAAGTAGCACACCAGACTCTATTCATCTCATCAATTGAGTTCAGTCTTAACCTGATGAGATGACTATAGTCTGGTGTGCTACTGCTTGGTTGGAAAGAAAGCCAGCAGCCACACGGCCCTTTCTGGAACCAGTTTGACTCTCCTGCATAGTCATGAGTAGCATGTCTGACTACAAATGTAAACATACCATGTTTTCCGATTCCTCTCAGATCCTACCAGTTTGATGACTGACATAAAAAAAAAAATGTTTAAATGCATGCCATTCAGATTGAGAATCGGAATGGCTTAACCCAATGTGTGATTTGCTCTAATGCTTTGGTCCTTGTGAACATACCAGTTCAGCATTAATGAATGGCCATGGTTTGAAATTTAACATCTCTGATGCTGATTCATCTTCCTTGTTTCAGTTCTGGTCACTACCGATCTTGATTCAGATTCTTTTCAAGAAGGAGGATCAAAAAAAATTGTATGTTTTAAATGATAAGAGTTCTGTCTGTATGAAACAGTCTGAGCTTCTCTATGATTTTAAATCTCTGATTATTCAACATAACTTCAAATTATCACATGGGTATTTTCAACTGGAATCTAGATATCAAACTTATAAACTGTAACACAAATTTGAGGAATTGTATTTGTATAGGGTTACACCAGGCATCCCCAACCTTGGTCCTCAAGGGCCGGTGTCCTGCAGGTTTCCGTGTTTCAGCACAGCTGATTTCCATTGATAGATGATGATTAACAGCCTTTTTGCTGAACTGCAGTCATCAGAATCAGCTGAGCTGAAGCAGGAAAACCTCTAAAAGCTGCAGGACAGCGGCCCTCGTGGACCGAGATTGGGTAAGCCTGGGTTACACTTTCACACGGAGTTCTGTTTTTGAAAACCTTATTAAAACTATTTTATACATCTCTAATATCTGATACTGTTGGCACTTATGTCGTAAAACACGATTTAATCCCTTTATTTACTAGTGCTGCAGGTCAAAGAGGAAGCTGTCATCCTGAGTCTAACAGCGTTTTAATCATGTTGGCCATGTGCTATACTTTGCATAATGCAATCCCATTGCAAATGTTTCACATAGCTAGTATAGCATATATTTAATTAGTGCTAAGCCATGCTTTTGAACGGCCACATACTCCCGATGATCCTCTTTCGATGGTATTTTCAGGACTTGGAGAGGTTTAGATCGAAGCACATTCACATTGAAGAACAGCTCAGTCAAAGTCTAGATCTAAAATCAATTAAAATCTGCACTAAGACATAAAAACTGATGTTCACAGGCAATTATTTTTCTTTTTCCAACCCTATTCAAATTAAGGCTTGTTTGCGTTTTATAACTCCTCACACCCCTAAAGACTTGCAGCCACAAGTGTTACAAAACAAAAAAGTCAGGGGAAGATAAATACAAAACCAAAGCAAACCTCTGATTTGGTTTATTCTATGAAACCCCAGTAAAATATGTTGACGTTTGTAGCTGTAATGTGATTCAATATGACATATTTCAAATGTTTTAGATATGTGTGCAAGGTAAACTCCATCATACTGTGAGATTGAAGGTTTACCTGCAGTAGGAAACGAAAATGAGCAGTTGTGAAACAGTTGTGGCTGAATAACAAGACCAGACAACTGTGCCAAGGGCTTGTAGTCAGTGATTTATTGGTCTGTACAACAGGTCCTCCTGGAGCAACAGCCTTAGAAAATTGACTGACTCTGACCTCTGCAAGTGCTTCAGTCTTTGGCAAAGTTTAGATGCAGAGAGGATTTTGGAATGATTAGTGACAAATTCCCAGTGATAACTTTGGCTGTTGATTAGAATTTTACTTTTTTACCTATTTCTGGTATTTTAAATCTTTTGCCCCTGATATGTTTCTTGACCTAATGCTTGGTTGTGTCTTTATACAGTAAATAGCTATGAAAGGTAAAACATAACAAACTTCAGATTTATCAATTGTGTTTTTTAAAACCTGCAAAAGAAAACTCATTTTGTGAACAGATGGGTAGAGTGAGGTTGATAGAATGGCGAAGAGTCGCAGAAATAGTATAAAGTAGAGATAATTAGCGCAGGGTATCTTGGGAGGAGAGGTCTTGGCAGGAATAATGAGAGAAATTATGAGGCTGATCTCCTTTGATCAGAGGATGATTGCTGGGATTTAGATCAAGTGTGCAATTTCTGACCATCATGGTTTGATTGCAGTGTTTTGGCATGTTTCAATTCCCTACGTTGACACACTCTGAGCTAATCTGTCCTTCTTTTGCTCAACAGCCAGGAAAACATGTGCCCCTGCAGAATTTGCCTGCTTAAACGGGCAGTGTGTCCCGGGACGGTGGCGATGCGACGGGGAACCAGAGTGTCCAGATGGCTCAGACGAAGCAGAGGAGACATGCAGTAAGTTTATCTCATTCTATACAGTCCAGCTCCAAACTGATACTGATTTATCTTTAGAAAACTCGCCATCCAACAGAGAGGTATTCGTCTAAAAGTTAGTTTGAAAATGTTCTTCCATCTCTGCTTTTCCAGTCTCTTCATCAAATACAGCATTGTATTATTTTCATTTCTTCAGGGTCTTTAGTGTAGTATTGATGCTGCATGATCTAATTTATCTATATTTTATATCTACTTTAGTACATGTGATATGAAGACGTCGCTCCCATCATGCATTCATGTGCATTCATCTGAGTGGGGGGAGTCAAAAATTATATTTTAATATGATCAACACAAAGTAAATCTTTTTCTCTAAAGATAAACATTTGCTTTAAAGTCAAACTGAGCCATTCTCACAGCACTGCTGCCATAGACACTCACATCCTCTTTTTCTCTCATCTCATTGGCAGAGAGTCTCCTGTACAACTGGGTTCAAGGGTTAACACATTTAGGTTCTGGAAGCTTAAAAGTCTTAATATAACAAGCACATCTGTAGAACAGCCTTTTAAACCTTCTTTGGTGGACAAGGAAAAAAAGGATTATTTCAGGTAAGGCAGACAAACAAGAAAGGCTGAAAAAACCAAAGGATGCAGATAAGCTCTGATGCTAGCTGTGCTAAACACCTAGCATCAGTTGTTAGGGAATAAGCTAAATGATCCAAGGTCAATAATAGAATAAGAATAACTGAACCTACTCTGCTGATTTTAAGTGATCGCAGAGCAAAATAATAAAAAAACAGAAATGCCGATGAATAGTTTTTTTTTTTTTTGGACCAGATCTATGTTTACCTCATAAAAAAAAACAAAAAAAAAAACAAGTTTTCCAATTAGCAGGAGAGAGGAATCCAAGGTTCATTCACCCATCCATAATATCACAGCTTTTAATTAGTGTTTCATTTTTCTGCTGCCATGTTATAAATGTAAACATCACTTATAGATTTTACCTAATTTTCTGAAGCAAGGTTTTAACCTGCTTTCTACTTTTTGGTTTCCCCAAATTCAGAAAATGTACGTGAAGCTTATTTGTTTCAGATTTTTTTTTTCTATCATCTTTTTTGCCCTGCAGTTAATATTCATTAACAAGTGTAAGAAACAAGCGTATATTAATGGAGAGTTAAAGAAAGATGATATTAAAATAATAGATAAATATATAATGAATTGAATAAATTTGAATGGATGTACCATGAAATACATGGTATATCCATAAAACAAATCTTTTGTTTTATAGCATATTTTTCTATTAATTGTGCCATTAAACAATTAGATATTTAGAATAATGGCATCACATTAATAATTACTTAAAAATAAAAATGTTTCACTTTATTTATTTCATGACATCTGCACAGCAAATAGCATAGTTTATCTTATCATGAATCCTTTAATATTTGTCAAATTATTAAGCCCAAAAAAGGCCTGATGAATTCATGTATCTGTCCCTAATTATTTTTTTCCATAATGCAATGTCTCTACATAAAAAATACCAAAAATTAACAGACACGTTTCTTATGCCTCATAACAATTTGTAAAAAACTGAGATGATGATTTTATGGCTTGAGTTTTGTGCGTAAACCATGTCTTAAATGGGCTAGTTTTATGGGGAAAAATACAGGAAAGATTTGAGCAAATTATTGCTACTTGTTTAAACAATTAAAGACGAACAGGCTTTAATTTTAAGTCACATTTCTTTTTAACACTACACATAGAAAGAGCTCAACATGTTTTGTAGCAACTACCTTCCTCAGTCATGGTTTCTCTATGCAATGCTGTAAACCAAACTAACAGATGATTAACAATTAACTATCACAACAAGTACAAGCTTAGCCTAAATGATTAACAATTAAGATAAATATTACCCACAATTCCTCCCTAGAGTCACATCAAAATCGGCCATAGCAGCATAGATGCGGTATAATATCATACTGTAACTTATATCGTCTTATATTTGAAAGCTCCCTGGAATAAAACAATATTAAAAATCACTATCTGGGAGACATGTATTATATTTTAATGAAATTAGTGTTTGGCTATCATATCCGTAATTACAACCAGAGGAAAAGGAGAGATATTAGGCTGAAAACAGCAAGCTAGCTATGTAGAACAGTGGTGTTAGCCTTCTGATGAGAGTACTTTTCTGTGTGAGAAACTGGTGCAGGAACTAATTTACATTAGCAAAGAGAATAATATTGAAATATTGAAGCAAAATCTTAAGATGACAGCCTTAGAGTTAAAGCTAGGACAAAAATTGGTCTTACATGGTCTATGACCGCTAAGCTTGCCAGCAAAATAGGTAGAAAGTGGATAAAGCACAAAATACTTTATAGTTTCCAATACAAAACCCTTATCAAAGTCACATAGAGAATTTAAAGGCAGACCTGGGATGGTGTGTTTATGCAAATCGGACTGCATTTAATTAGCTATATCTAGAAAAATGGGATAAATATTTTAGGAAATTATTCTGGAAAGGTTATTAAATTAGGCCCATTATGTTTCAACAATTTATATAGTTCTCAACTTCATATTCAGTTGTTTTTTTTGTTTTTTTTGTTTTTTGTTTTTTGCGTGTCTGTTACTGAGGTGAAAAGGAAGTAGTAAAAATCTAAATGAATCTTTCAGGGGATTGTCTCCTAAGTTTCTTAGCAATTTGTGAATTTGTTGGTCTCTTTTTTAAATAATGTAGCAGTCAAGCAAAGTCCCAAATGAGTCTTGCAGAGTTAAAGGAGAGAGACAGTAAAAGACTTTGGAAGGAGAGCGTGTTTATGTTGAGCATCCGGTGAAAAATTAATGGAGGAGGGATTCGTATCTTGGCTGCAGAATAAAGAGCTAGGTGTCCCGATTTGGAAATCTCTTATGTGTTCTGTTGATGCTTTAAATTACAAAGTTTGAATTGCAAAAAAAGAAGAAAAAAATTGTTTTTCTTTGCAAAAAAAAAGAAACAAATAATGAATTTTTGGGGTTTTGTTTTCAGCTGGTTCTCAGAAGGCCCCATTGAGTGACTGGTCTCACATAAAAGTACAGCTTGATGATGAGTAGCTCTAACCCTGCTGCCTCTCGCCGTCTTACTTACATTTTCACATGAAAGGAGTCGGATCATGACAACATCAACAGAACAGGAGCTTCCAAATGAGATCTTCATCACAGCTGTCTTTTTTCGGTTTGAGTGACTCCAGCTGTGATTTATTCACTCTGAGAAGGAGAATGGATGAAGGGGGGGATCATAGGTGGTCATTTTAATGCATCTTTAACTGGAGTTACCAATCGACTCCTAATTGATTCTGTCATGAAGCTCATTTCACTGCTCATCTACGTATATCAGGGTAATACTATGAGGTCAGAGTACTGCCAAAAAAGGAAACATTTAATAAATATTCAT
>JAUZNJ010083899.1:3350-23508 GCA_034780135.1 Jordanella pulchra
GTACAGTACATACTTAGCCTACTATGAAAACAACTTGGACTTGGAGGGGCAGATCTTCATCCTTGTTTTTGTTTTTTTGTTTTTAAAAAAGGAGACACTCATTAATAACGAACATTATCTTAAACTCCTAAATGAGCAAAACTAGCTATTAGTGTAATAAATGTGTCTAAAACAAACAAGCTGTCAATATCAACAATCTGCTGGGTCTGCAGAGTTGATGTTAGCCTTAATTCTATTTTAGTTTTTTTATTGAAATATCTCAGGATTTTTTTGCCAATAAATTATTTTGAATCCTCTACTGTTTAAGACTCAGGTGACTTACACATAGTTTTTGTAAATCAATAGCTCTTTCATAATAACACAGACAGTTTTACAAGGAAGTTAACTAGCATTTTGGGTTCTGTCACGAATGATCTTTAATGTTACACTTATTTATTTTATGCTGATTTTATACAGGAGGAACAGTAGAGTGATTTACAAGGTGGATATCAAAAGAACACGTGCATCCTCACGAGCACATGCGTGAAAAGAGGTAAGGTGAGAGAGCTCGCGGATCTTGCTGGATGTTTAAAGGCGCATAAGCGCACTGAGCTCAGACTGAGAGAGGAAGCTGAGGGAGTGTGAATGATGAAGGCTGCAGACTGAATGACCGATGGACCGCACATGGGGAGCTGGATCAAGCGGAAACAATGAACAGCGGGGGAGAAAGGTGACCGAAACAGGACATGATTCAGACTTTGACGGGCCAGCTGAGCCGCTGTTGTCCGGGTCAGATGAAAGGTGGTTCACAGACTGACGGAGGAGAGGTTTACCGGCAAATAATGTGTTTTACTGAGCTTTAGAGACCGATACTATCACTGAGCAACTACAAGTGTCCAGTGGGAAAAACCAAAGTAAAAGAAAAAAATAAATAAATAACGAATGTGATCTATTATGTCCTGTTTTACCTTTGGAGACTTGGGCGCGTAAAGATCAAACCGCAGCCGAGCGCGCAGCTATGCGCGCACTTTAAGGTTACACCTAGCCTGACCCGCCTGCGTTATGCTGAATGGACCCACCTTTCGCCGATACGACCCGATGCGACTGGTCGACCCAAGGCATCTCCCGCAACTGATGTCCTTGGAGGACCATGAGCCTACCATGGCGGGAGGGACCCTGGAGCCCCGCAACTCCTCGGCGACAGCAGGCGAGGAAGGGGCCCCGGGTCAGCAGCAGCAATCCTTCCCATGGGTGCCCACCGTGCTGGCAGGCGTCCTCATCACGACCATCGTAGTGGATGTTATCGGAAACCTGCTGGTGATCGTGTCTGTGTTCAGGAACAGGAAACTCAGGAAAGCAGGTACGGAAACAGATAAAGACAACTGCTGGACAGATGTGGAGAGAAATGAGGTTAAATGTGTCAGTTTGATCATATCATGTAATCTGAGTATTTATGTTCTCTTTTAGATTAAATAACATCCTATAATGATATAATAAGTGAATAAAAACAGTTTCATGTGCAGAACTAATTACAATAAATTTTCCTTTAAAAAAGCTGACGTAAAACAAACAAAAAAATGAAAATAAAGTTAAACTAGAATGTATGGCATAAAGTACTCCTTGGATAAATTTAACTATTGTGTCAAAAATTAGTTGCAGGACTTTCTTCAAAAAACAGCCAATATATCTAATGAGCCTAAGGATGAAGAATCAGATGTTTTCTACCTCTCCTCTTTTTGCCCTTTTGTTATCTGCCATGAGAAGAGACCTCAGGGCTCTCTGAACACTTTCACCTGCAGCTGATCTGACTCACATAATTTTCCATGGTTTAAACCCCTGAAGCAGCTTATTTGCCCTGCTGATCATTTTGTAAACTGATAGTAACCAAATAATGATTAACAATCTCCACTGCTGTACACAGAAACAATGACAACTAATTAAACATGAATCCAAAACGTTTCCTCTAACTATTATCTCTTCATTAAGCATCAGACTCCTGTTGAATGATTAGAAGCAGTAAACACCACTTTAAAAGCCCTTACTCAGGACGCTTTCCTTCTTAATGTTAGTATTGCAATTATGTTTTGAGTTTGGCATCATGAAAATAGTAAGGGGGCCTTCGTTTCTATATCAGCTTTGCAGACAGGAGCATAGACTGGGGCATCTGCTTGTTGGTTCTTTATGTACTAAATAGGTAGGGTGTTAATTTTAAAGGAAACAGCAGAGAAACAAATGAGGAGAACTTCATCTCCTGCCTGAAATCTCAAATCAAGAGGCACTTAGTGAGACACTTAACCCAATCTGTTTTAATGGAGATCAACAGGAGGTTACACATGCACAGAGGGCCATGTGCCATCCAAGAGCAACAATTCCATTCACACCTTTGTTGCACAAATGATAATAAAAATCTACTATAGAAGTCTAATTAAAGGTACAATAGTACTTTAGAGGAGGTTTAACTTTAATCGACACGTTAAAAGTAAGCCTGGTTTGAGGACATACAGAAAAATATCATGTCAAAATACGCAGTTCTAATTAAGATGTCAAGCTCATTCACCGTAAATTCATCCAGGATTGCAGCATTCTGTTTTTTATTTTAAATGAGCATAAAACGTTAAGTTATGCTTAAAATATGTTATATTTATTTTCTTTAAGGTCTGACCTGCTGATAAGATTTACAATGCAAAAAGTGCATTAACCCCTACGTCTTTGATAGAGGTTGTAGCTTTGAATGCATCAAGGAACAGGAACGTGTGAATTTAATCATGTGCATGCGAATTTAATCAGCAGCAAAAAAGAAAGAAACAATTATTTGAACACTTATAACCTATCAGAACTGATAAGGAAAAACTTTCTCAATATGACCCTTGATTGATGCAATTTTCTTTTTACTCTCTTTGGAAAACAAAAAAAACAAAGAAACAACCAGATGTGAAATTTACATCTGAAACTGGAAAAGTCAGTTTTCCTTCCTGTAATGGCTCTAATGTTTCATGGTGAAATATATCTGGCATCTATGAGAGCCTGATGGGTCCATCTAAAATTTATCTGCAAAGATAGAAATAATAAACAAATTATTTACTGCATCTTGATCCAAGTTTAACTGAGTGATGAATGCTTCAGTCACATTGAAGGGATGCTGCAGTTCTTTTTTTTTGTACAACGATCCAAAGCATTTGACTTGTTTTACCATCCAAGAGATGCTAACTTCTATTAATTATTGTTTATTTGATTCTGGTGCTGAAATAAGGAAATCATTGATCAGTTATTCATCTACAACAAAGATAATTTTTCATAAAATTATAAATTAGTGGAGAAACTCTGGCATGTTTTTGGTTTACTTGCAATTTAAAGAAAACATTGCGGTGTCCTAATTTGTATTATTGCAATATTCCTTAACTGTTCCCAAGTCAATAGATAAAAGCTGGTGTGACATTTTCAGTGATCATAGGAAGGCCTTTCACAATAAGCAATAAATCAGTTGATTACATGATGAATTTAAATAAACTCAATACTTTCCATCTGCAGGCTTGTTTGTTTTCCTTTGGTCTTCCTCCTCTAAAGACTGTAGATGACAAAAGGCCTCACTCCAGTACATTGGTCTCTAGTCATCCCTCCCCGTTCTTCTTCTTAGCATAGCAGTTGTAGCATAAAGCCTGATGACTGTGGATCAGCAAGCCAGAGATAGGCTAGATGAATTCGGAGAAACTCATGGAGATGGAAATGCTTTCAAAGCTGAACGTTACAGCTGCAGTGTGGGAGCACTTTGGATTTAAACAAAGTGACAATTCTATTGTTAATTTCTGGGACACTTTATCGTCCAGCAAAATGTGTTATCGTGACAGGCCTAACGGTATTAAATCCATATAATGCTGTCTTTGTGTACTGCTTAAATCCCAGAAGAGCAGTGTAATAACCCAACAGAAAAAAACCCGCTATGGACTACTCCAGCATAAATTCATCCTGTAACTTTGCTGCCTCTACTGTCCTCTCCTTTCTTTTGTCCTCTGCATGTTATTTTCATTCATCTCTTCAACTCATCCTTTAAATTATTTCTTTCTTTTCCACACTATCTACTCTGGTACTTCCAATTTACTTTCATCCCTGTAAGACTTTCGTGTTCAGCAATCATCTCAGGTGTGATATTTTCCAGTTTCAGTGACTCTATTCATTCCCTTTTTCCTTCTTTACAAGAATTCCAGAGTCTTTTCTCTCAACTTTTCAAAAATGTACTGCAAACTCTCAGTGACTTGATGTAATCAACTGGGTTTCTTCAATCTAGAACCTTTAACCAATCTGCCTGTATGATTTAACTAAATGGAATCTGTAAAGTACTTTGAGAAGAGCTGTTGTGAATTGGTGCTACATAAATAAACTGGATTGAATTTAATTGAATTTCAAATTGAACGTGTTGAATTATTCTCATTGTTTCCTCCTTGACACACATCATCAGATCATCACAAAACAGCTGCTACTTCATCATATAACTGCCAACCTATATAAAATTAAAAAGCTATCAGAACAATTTTATTCATATTCTTTAGAAACCCTCCTACTGACTTCATCTATAGCAAAATGTAATCTGTACTTGTTTTCATCTAGCATGTCTAAATGCTCAGCCCAGCTCTCTATCAAGGAGTGCTTGTGTTTGGCTCACCTGGCTTGCTGCCTGCTCCCACCAAATTAAACTCATTTGCTGTGCCTTAAACTACGAGCTGCTGCATTCATGCTGGAAATCAATCTGAACAAGTCTGACTCTTTCATTGATCTTTTGGGCAGTAGATCATTGGCGCTCAACCTTTTCAGAGGCCGAGGACAGTCCCGCCTGGATAGCATAATCCATAAAACACTGGGCCGCTTGATGAAGTCAAAATATCACCCAGAGGTACCTATAAGAATTCATTTCTAATACACCTGTCCTATCACTGCTGCTTCTGCTGGACAGGAAGATATGTAAAGGAATTTGCATTCATGAATTTGTCAGGAATCATCCATATGGGATGACTGGTGGTGGTTGACAAGTGTTCTCAGCTCTGCTCGGGGCCACACCACCTCTACGAAAAATATATCTTCGGCGCCCCTTTTCTTTTATAATTTCTACAAAGGCTGAATGATTTTCAAGTAATCTATTTGTGATTTTTTTTCCAGTTTTTCCAAAGAAAACAAGCAATAAATCAACATATTTAAAAAAATAAGCTACATTAGAGTTTTTCTAAAGGGTAGATTACTTAAAAAAAAAACATGTCTTTGGTTTTGCATCTTCGATGTGTCTAAAAAGTTTTATTAAATATGAAATGTAAATATGTGGACTAAACTTTAATGTTTGACAGGATACTAAAATAAACAGAATTGGGCAGTGGGAACAAAAATTGTACTTAAATATAAATAAACGGTTGTTTTTTTTTTTAAGATGGCAACAGATTTCCTATGCAAGATATTTAACAAAAATAATAGGTGTGTGTTACTAAAAAGTCACATTTTCAGCTCTAAATGACTTAAACTTATCCGGACTAAAACTATTTACATTAGTAAAATACTTAAAGTGCTTCAAGTTTATTTCAAAAACAATATAACAGAAAAAAATCTAGGAAGGAAAAGAACAGAAGATGCTAATAAGTCATTTTTTCTAAAAAAGAAAAAAAAGGCTCCTTTAGTTTGATACAAACACCTGTAAAATCTTTTTTTTCTGAAGAAGGGGAAAGCTTCCATGAGTCTGAGTTTCAATGCCAACAGTGTGGCATCCTGATTCAGTCTATGTTTGCTTCATATCCAAGGGATTGGGCTTTCCTCCAATTCTACCCAAGAAAATTGCAATACATGAAGAATGGATTAAGGAGGTCCAGGACTAATTTGCAGGCATTAGTGGTCTCTTAACCCATCTCAGTGTCCACTTTCTTCATATTGAAACCATCTTTCTAAATCCGTCTCTGCTGCACATTTTGTTCCTCCTACTAGTATATTGCAGCTACAAACGGACAGTAAGAAAAAAAAAGATTGTGATTTTAATGTTCTTTCATTAAAACATGATCATTCTTCATGTTCTGCAATGTACGGTTGTTCAGATCCATCTGTTTGCCGACTTATTAAGGAATTCAACGTCAATCCCAGTTTTACGTCCGGCAAAAAACGCAGCAGATGGTTGTTTCTTGTTGCACAGCTGAATCAGACAGCTGCAAAACAGCAGGGCAGTGGGTTTATCACAGAAATACCACCAACTGAGGGGATTTGCTTGAAAATAAGCTCAAGGTTGTTCTTTGACCTTCATTTTCTTCTTTACATCCTTGGAGTTCTCAGAACATCTCTATGAGGCCCTGCAGCTCTCAGCCAGGGAAGATTATTATGTAAATCAGCCAGCTCACTGCAGAAGGTGGCTGCATGTTGTTTGGGGGGCATCTGCGATGACCAGATTTAAGCATACATGAGCAAACACACCAACAGCAGATGTGATTAGATTTGGAGTTTTTTTTAAGTGAAAGCATCCATCCCTGCATCCATGTAGATTTGTATTTATTTATTTTTATTTTAATGCATCAATAACAGATGGGTTAGGACTTTTTTTGACAAAGCAGGGGATATCTTTAGGATTGTTTAAGCAAAAATACCCCTGAAATGGCAAACCTCTTGATTAAGTTGTAAAGATTAACACAAAGTGTGTGAAGAATCAGACTGGTATTGCCATTCAGATCCTGCATTCACTGAAACACAGTGGTGTAACGATGTACAAAAGGTCTGAACATTAAAGCATAGTGTCTCCACACAAACCAGTGTGTATCTTTGAATCTCCCGATGCCAAAGCAGCACCCTGTGTCTTCCATAGCTGATTTAACACAAACAGATGCATCAGAAATGCTGAAAAATATACTGAAAGCAAACTCGCCAACGTAAACAGGATTCCTAGACTTGGATTAAGAAATGGAGACAATTTGTTTATTTTGGCAGGCTGCTAAGAAAAACAAGTGTAGTGATCCAAATTGAATTTTGGTTCTTTGTTACATTATCTGTTAGGTTGTCAACACAGAATTGTTTCAGCCCTTGAATTTAGAAGCTATAACTGAAAATCTCATTTGGCCAAAAAGTAAGTGGAAAAGCTGCCTAAGTAAACAAAACAAAAAACCTTGAAAAAGTTTGAAGAAGTTTGTTGAAGACTAGATCAAAAGACTTTTTTAGTGTTCAGAAAGGACATAGCAACAATTGAGGTTTGAAGCATTTTTTACTGCACTGCAGCTTAATTCTAATTCTAACCCTTACTGTGCATAAATCCCAGTACATTTTCACTGTCCTCGTGCTTTGGAGTGTATCTGTTGCTATGGGTTGTATGTTTACGTCCCCTACTAGTGATTTGTGTTTGCTGCATTTAAAGAGATCAATGCACAAGTCACAATTTCTGACATTTTCTTAGTTTATCAGATACAATTTAAGAAAGTGCGCTGACGCGTACAAGAGGCTATACAAACCAGCCTTTACCAAAAGTTTATTTACAAAAAATGTTTTAAAAAATGTAGAGTTGGCTACAAAAAGGAAGTCGGAGCAGCAGACTCATGTATTAATATAAATAACTCAAACAAAAACCGACCTAACAAACAAGACATGGAGGGAATTTAAATAATGGCTGATTAGACCACATTGGGGACTAAGAAACAACAACTTAGATTACAGACAAACACTGGCCAGAGCTGTACAAATCAAATAGTAAATACAGAGTCACTTTAGGCCCGACTATCAGAGATAAAAGATACAGTATAAAAGCATGAATCGGTGAAACAATCATTACATCAGTATGATGCGGACAAGGAGAATTTTCACTATTAACAATAGATTCAGATATCTAAGGTTACTATTCTGGGCCTCCCTGGTTATCCAGCCGTAGACACATGCCTTGTTTACCTCTGTGTGTAGACAGGTTTTGGTGATGTTATGAATATAACCTCAGTTGCTGAGCAAAAATGGTCCTCAACTGTATAACATTGGGGTAAAATCGTAGCAACAAACCAGTTTAATGCAGAAAATGCTAGTATCAGTGTAGGAAAAATGCTTCACAGTCTACCTTTGCAAATGCAAGCGTTAATTACATTGGAAATAAAATGCAGAAACAAGAGCTCGCACACAAAAGGCTCGACTGCAGTGTTTGATTTGTATCTCCATAAATGATTAGTGCCTGTGAAACAAAACAAAAGAGCAGCATGTCACTGGCAAGGTATAAAAATGTAAAGTAGCTAAATTAAAAATAGGTTTAATTGAATCCTTAAGTACACTACTTGAATTTGTAAATGATTGGAAATGAGGATGAAATAAAATGGTGTGCCTTAAATACTGGAGGTTAGCCTGTATTTATTTATTTTTTTTATAAAAGTAACTTTACAGTGCTCCACTAATAGCTTTTGTTAGCATTGTTGTAAAAATTGCTCTCTTTCACCTTCACAGCTCCTTGCACTAATTTTAACAACCTTTTCAAGTTACTAATATGCTGCTGTATGAAACATACTGTTAAGGTTCACAGTAAATTTACAGAAATCATCTATAGTGTAAAACACATGAAAATAGAATCTCCCTTCAAGGTCGTCCTTCGTCTGTAAAATATCAGACACTCAGACACAACTTCTGCAGATTTTTCAGACGTTTCTTGTTCAAGGCAGTTTGCCGAAAAATCGTCAGATCTTAGTTGGAGCAGACAGGTTTCCGGCTCCACTCCAGGAAGCTCTTATCCTTTTCACTCCAGAAAAGTGGTCATGCGTTTCTGCAGTATTCTCTAACGAACCAGCAATGCACCGTTTTATCAACTTAAGGCTGTTTTGTGCAACCTGCCGTCTATCTGCAGTGTTTGTACGATGAATCATTCTGGCATCAAAAAAATCCCGTATTTGCTCATAATGGTTTGTTATTACACCTTTAAACGCAATTGAATGTAAAAAAAAATGGCCAGTATTGATATACTATCTTTCATTCTTTTTTCTTATGATTGAGCAATGTGTCCCAGGCACTTTACTGTAAGTCATTGGTAATTAGAAAGAGCTGCTGCAGCTGGGACTCTTTTCTTTGTATGGCACGCAAACAGCAAGTCCAAGGTACAGTGCATAGTAACTCAAACAAAATGACACATTAATCTGTTGCAAATTGTTCACGAAAAACTATAGCAATCTGACTAATACAGTTACCTAAATGTGTGCACTTGAAATACTCAACTAATAAGTCAGATAAATAAAAAAGTTTAAGATTTTAGTGTAAATTTCATTTCAGTCCGATAAATGATTTTACCATTTTAAAAGTATGAAGTTGTATAAAGGATGAAAACCAAATAAACATCACCAGTTGATCTTTTGTCTGTGTTGCAACAGGGACAGCTGTCACAACTTGAGATAAATGTGGACAAATTCAAGGCACATGAAAACTAAAAGTCACTATCAATATAAGCCTTTTTGCCAGTCATATGTTTCCCTCCCACTGCAGAGAAAATCTTTAGTTTCTATCTTGAATGTTTTATTAATGTAAAGCAGAAAATTGAAAATAAAAACATTGTTTAGAGTAAATTAAAATTTAGCCAAACAGCAACATTTTTCATCCAAAACGCTTGTCCAATAGTAAATGTTTCACTTACAACTACGTAGACTATTAACCTTTTATAATCTATTTGACTGAGTGATTACTGATGCAGGTTTAAAAGTCATGTAAGAGTAGGTTTTCACTGGGAACTTGTCCTTAAAACTAAACATTTTCAGCACCGGGTGACTGCTTTCCTCTTGCGAGGTCACAGCTGGCCACTGGGCGAAAGCAGCATTGATAGAAACCTCCTCTCCTCTGGGTTTTAAGGAATACACTCTTTAATATACAGTACATATGTTGTGCTTGCAATGGTCTTATCATTAGCAGTTAAATGAAGCATTTATCATTTCTTATATAGCTGCACAGCAAAACCTTTGCCAGTAATTCAGCTTCATTAAAAGAGTGTTTTTGAGCAAATAAGAAAATAGAGAACAAGGATAGTAACAAAAAAAGCTGGGATGAGACTCCTTATCCGTGCTGAGGTCATTGGTCTCGGCTGGATAGAGTTTGGATTTTCCCCCTGGGGCAAGCCTCTATCTTAAGCATACAGAAGATCATGGATTGTATTTTTCAAGTTATTGATGGATTCAGAAAAAGACAGTTGGCTCCGCTGGGCCTGGCTCCTCTCAAACCCACTTATATTTTATAAAGTTTCCATTACTGTTTTTTTTTTTTTTTGTGGTTGGGCGTAAAAGAACGAAGCAGAGCCAGTAGGAGATAAATATTCGCAGTTTTGTTGACAACATTTGAATAAAATTCCCTTTATTAACATTGTCACAAGTACAACAAAATGTAAAAAGATATAATCAGCACATAGAGGAATAAAAAAGTTATACTGAAGATACAAATAGAATCTGATTGTTAAAATAATGCAAAAACAAAATTAATACGTTCACCCTAATTGCATGATTTTCAGTCATATCACACAGTCAGATTGGTTCAGAGTTTTCTATCTAAGGGAAATCAGCTGATTGCATTGTTTCATTTACTCTCTATGATCCCTCACACCAAGCACAACATTTAGAGACAATGGAGAGCAAAATTCTCTTCATACAGAAGGAAACCTCCAGCAGAACCAGGCTCAGTGTGAGCGTCCATCTGCAGAGGCAGACTGGGATTCAAGGAGACAGAAGCAGACATTCAGAAAGAAGCAGAGCTATAAAATGCAAATGTCAGCTCCACAGGCGTCCCCGTCCAGGAAAGACACATCCAGACAGACGAGCTCCAAGCCAGCTCCCTTGTCACAGGACGAAAGAGAGCACATCCAGTTACTCACAGTAAGAGTCACTAGACTGAAACAACAGGCCAAGATCCAACATCTACAAACAAAGATGTGGATGGTAGCAGCACAACCGATGTTTTTCTTCAGGATGGCACCACAGCCAAACAGGAACAGACCAGATGAAGCTACTATGAGAAAACACATTTTTGCTACATAAATCACTGAACAGGAACGCCACAAGCATTCTGTACTTGCTTGTCTAAGCTCGCCAATGAGGGTGTCACTTCAGTCTATCCTGGTCAACAAAACCTTCTACACTCCAACTAGACATGCACCAAACTAAGACTTTGTCTGTTATTTACCCTCACCAGATTTGTAAGGCTTGGAAATGAGGCTTGGAAAAATAGACAGTGGTGTCCAGAGTGGGGAGACTTTTAAGGGTTTATAACAAGAGGGTGGGATAGGATAAACAGTAGGGTTGGACATCAATAGTCGATCGGAACCAGTTACAACCTTTCACTTCTTCACGGATCAAATTGTTTCTCTTTTATTCCTAGTTTCAATGCCCAATCCACCAACCAGAAATGGTTTTCCAAATACGAGCGAAGAAGATTTCGCATCAGTGTGTGCAGAGACATCTGTTCACCCCGCAGTACTTAAAAGTGTAACCTCAAGTTAATAAAGGAAATGACCATTCGGCTACCTGCAACACTGGCTATGGGGTTATATAATGCAAATGGTAGACTGCCAACATGATTAATCCCCCCCAGTCAGAGTGAGAGCCTCGTCTTTGACCCGCTGCACTGCTGTCAAGTAGGCTGCCAAAGGGGGTTAGTTCCTCAGCTAAAATCATAGTGCAGCTTCTGCAAGGAAAGTGAAGCCTTTTCCTATCAGGATTTACAGATGTGGTTAATCCTAGTTAACAAGGTAAAAAGAAAATAAGCAATAACAGCAGAGTTCTAAAAAAGACAAGTACTTTTTCACAGCACCAGTCTAACAACACTCACAAATGTGTACAGTTTCATTCATGAGGGAATGAAGGATTCATGTCATTTTCCTTTTCAGAGCTTGAGCCATGACTGCAGGCATTTTCCTTCTGATCATGTCAGGTCATAGTTTTAAGAATAGATTAATAATTATTGGCAAACCTGATAAATGTAACAGTGACAATAACTCAGACTGAAATCAGGAGTTTTCCTTTTTTTTTACATCTTCTTCTTGCCTTTGAAAGTCACAGGTAAAAGTTTTGAGTTTTTTTTTCCTCCATCAAATTTAGCCTTTTTGAGGTTTGTGCAATAAAATCCTTGGACGTTAAGATGAGATGTCTTTTCTTGTATTCTTTCCAAACATTGGATGCTGAACTTTGTGGTGAGGATGTAGGAAAGGTTTCTCTCTGATGACTTACAGAAAGGTCATTGAAATGCAGGCATGACTGCACACTGGAAGAGTTTTGCACCTTCCCAGAGACTCTTGACTCTTGTTGTGCATTCAAGCAGGAGGTTTGATTTTTTTCCCCTTTTTGATAGTTTTATGAGGCTACCTTAGTTACAAATAGATAAAAAGGTAAATAAAACCATCTTGCTGTCATTGTATTGATTCTTCCATTTGTGAACATAAATAAAGATTCCCTTAGGATAACCTTTGGTTTATCCTGACTTTATTCTTCATTTTTAGTCTGTGTAGGTCAAAGTTCAAATGTGGAGGCTGTTTCAAAAATGTATAAAACATAATTTCCTTCACTGAGTTATAATATTGATGTAGAGTAAATACTCTTAGTTCTGCTGTAGGATAAAAAATCTTTTATTAATCCTTCAGCTTTTCTGTGTTGAGGTTAATTGGAAATAATGACAGCAAACCTCTGTGACCCACAGTGAGCAGAGGAGAGATGCTGTGAAAACAACAGCAACAGCTGGCAGAGAGCCT
This sequence comes from Jordanella pulchra, assembly GCA_034780135.1. Lineage (NCBI taxonomy): Eukaryota > Metazoa > Chordata > Actinopteri > Cyprinodontiformes > Cyprinodontidae > Jordanella > Jordanella pulchra. The sequence continues at coordinate 16,012 of JAUZNJ010083899.1, forward strand.
AACAAGCCGGGAGATGTGTTCTTTGGTGTGAAGGCCCGCTCTGTGTATCTTTGACAACACAAAGCCGTAGCCTCTTTCTGCTCCCCGACATTGTGTCTAATGGAGCCGACCTGAGCTCAAACCTTATCCTGCTGTAGCTCCAGGAGTCAGACACTCCTGTTTGCTGCCACGCCACTGTGATTTATTTGGTCTAATTTCCTTTAAGTGCAGCATGCTTCATCATTTGCTCTAACTTTGTTGATGCTCTCGGTGTAGGTGAAAATGCATCACCTGCTGGGGGCCTTTGAGAGAGAGTTATGCTGCTCATCTGTAACCCTCAGACCTACACTGTAAAAGCACACATACATCTTTAGTTTTCTTGTCATGGAAGTAAAATGTAGTCTGTACCTTACAATCCAAAACTTTTGAGGTTTGCTAAACAGATTGTGCAACCTTTAAGGTTTTCAGAGTCAGAAGTAATAGTTCCAAATGGTTGGTATTTTGAAAAACAGTGATGAAGTTCCAATGACTACCCTGGAAATAAACCGAGTTTGTGGGATTCTTTAAATCTTATAGAACATAGCTGCAAATTTGGAGGATTTTTGATTGCAATACCTCTGTGAAATATTTCCGTGACAGTATTGGTTGGGTTAATCCACATGTTCCCATTTCCTGATCATTATGATCTTTAGGTAGAATACAATCTCTGCCACAGTGTAGTATGAGATTGAAAATATCCTCTTGATCCTGTCTGATCTGGGGGTTCCCTATGGAGATAGATTTGAGTCTTTATTATTCACTCAAAAAGAGGTTGCTTCAATCAAAAACTCTGTTATTGCAAATATTCTCAAAGAATAGGTGGGAGACAAAGAGAGGTTTTATGAGCTCAAGGACACAAATGGAAAATATATCAGCATGTTTTCTACAATAGCAACTGGCCTCTAGACCAAACCTGAGACAGTGCTATGCCCCCTGTGTCAAGTGATAATAAAAACTACTTTAATTCTTAATTAATTTCTGGGCTCTTTTTTATTCTGTGTCTTAGATTAATTTCACATAAAGAAAACTTGGGAATTCTCTTATATTTAAAATTGTAAAGTTATGAAAATGAACTTTAATTTCCATTATTAAAGGCAAACAAATTTGAAATTGCAATGCCAGAAATTTGCCAGAAGAGTCCTGAATTTATCAGAAAGAAACAGATTTAAGTGTTAAATATAACTTAGGCGCCCAATAAACAAAAGATTTAGGAGAGGAGATGACTTCTTACTACCAAGCATTAATTATTACAGCATAATAACACCTACTAAGCACGCAGCCATGCATGTTCAAGATTCCTCACTGGATCTCATCTGAGGACCTCTGCCAGGATTTTTGGCAGGAAATTTGATTTCAAAAGTCTCACTAAACTTTTTCCTGATAAACTTAAGAGTGCTTTTCTCCATTGAAGGACCATAGCTGGACTGGTCATTGGGCATACAGGGCATATGCAGATGAGCCGACCCCCCTTTTTTGGGCCATTTTATCATTAATCTCTAGAAAATTATTAATTTACCAAAAAATAATCAAATTTAAGGATGCAAAAATATATTGTTTTTACCACAACAGTGATATATAAATTGTGGTTATTTTTCATTTTAAATGTTTAACCCTCTATTCCCACCCCTCCCCTAACTTCTGACTAAGGTGTTAAATTTCGCCGTTTCATATTTGAAGAGGTAACCTTTTTCTGCCCTGTAAAAAATTACTATAAATCACAAAAATACAGGGGAAGAGCAAAGAAGTTGTGAGAAAAAAGGCTTCAAAGCCAACAAGTGGATGCAGCCAAATCTGTCAAAATAACAAGTGTGACTGGAGCAGCAGGAAGGAGAAGTAGACTAAGGATTTGGCAAGAAGAAACAGAACATGTTTGCACTGGTAGAAATAATAGAAGAAATAAGAATATTTATAGGGGTAGGTGGTATTGCACTGCAATAATAGAAATATATACAAATATATTTCTATAAAATGTATGTAACAATATTATTCTAATTTGCTATATAGTTATTGTTTTTAATATTGTACAGCTTGTATTAGTGAACCATTGCTGTGCCAAAATGGATGATTTATCATTGGTTGAGGTGTTTAATATCTAGTTACATTCACTTGTGAAGCCTTTTGAAAAAAGCTTTTTAGGAGTAGATTTACTGCAGCTATCATTAGAAGCCAATCGAGTCCTGGTGCTGAATAGAAGTTAACATTTTAAAATGACAGAGCCTGAGTACGATGTTGAATTTGATATAGAACTTGTGGAAGGTTTGGGTGATAGAAAGGAGTTATTCTTTTTAATTTTTAAGACTTGGAGCTCAAATCAGAGAAGAAAAGGAAAAAAATATATGTATCTGCTGAAACATGTAAAAAGGTCAGTCAGTGATTATGCAAACCATAGCTTTATTTGTTTGTACTTATGAAATGGTTGATTTTGTAAACACAATTGGGGTGACTTAAATATGTCTGTGTATTTCATTTTGGGTTTAATGGTAAAAAAAATGTTTCATTAGCTTAACTGGACTTTCATCAGTTTCCCCAAGACTCTGTTATGTTCTACTAAGATGATCTAATGACTCAAGCCATGCATAGATCAAAGGCTGGCTAGCTTCTCTAGCTGCTTGCTTGCAGCAGCACAGCTGGTCTACTGATGCAACGCGTCCAACCAGTTAGCATCAGTTTCTGTGATCTAAAGTCCTCCAGTGACAGCCAGCAAAATGAATTTAAAGCACAAATGCAAATTCCTCTCATCCCCGGCTTTTGCTAAATAAATGTTTACATTTATGCTCTTCATTGTTTGGTAAATAAAATGAAGCTTCATCTTCAGCTTTTAAAATCTTTCAAGTTTGTTTAAACACTTTAGGGCCACTGATAATTTTAGAGAGCGAGTTAGACTTACAGTGATTTACCATTGGTTAAGGATAGACCAACATAAATTATGTATAATATCAAGCAGACTGTTTTTACAAACATTTTTGATTTAATTTAATTGATTTCATTAATCTGCTTTCCAACCTTCACCTCTGGTCAAGATATCTGGATCATGATTGAAAGAACAAGATCTCAGATACGAGCGGCAGAAATTAGCTTTCTCCGCAGGGTGGCTGGGCTCTCCATTAGAAATAGGATGGGGAGCTTGGTCATTTGCGAAAGGCTCGGAGTAGAGCCACTTCGTTCCACGTCAAGAGGAGTCAGCTGAGGTGGCTTGGACATCTTCTTGGATGTCCCCTGGACGCCTCCCTTGCGAGGTGTTCAGGCACATCCCACTGGGAGGATGACTAGAGGCTAACCTAGGACACAATGGAGGGACTATCTCTCTCAGCTGGTCTGGGAGCTCCTCTGGTTTCTCCAAGAGGAGCTGGAGTAGGGCGCTATATTTGTGCCACTAGGTTGAGCGTGCAGATATCTATTTTGTGCATACGAATCTCACATACGCTTGCTCAACACTGACAAACTGTGCGCTCGGCTCCCTCTGCTCATGCTCGGCTCTATCTTTTTGCTCGCTCTCGATTATTTCTGCGCTCTCCACTCTATTTTTCCTCTCGCTCGCTTGACTCACTCTGCTCGCACTCGATCCTATTTCTGCTCGCTCTCAACCTAAAACTTGGTGTGATATTTGTGCCACCAGGTTGAGCACCATCAGCCAATCACAGATTGCTTTAACGTTTTAAAGAAAGCTTTAAAAAATAAAAGACGAGCATGAGATGGAGTTTTAATACCAGGATTACGGATGTCAGAATGGCAATGAATATATTTTCTTTTACAGAGTTTGCACAAGCATGAGATCTAAACACATAAAATAGAAGTGGAATAAACGCATTCCAATGGTTCTGTAAAATCAGGAACAAATAGCACTGTGTCCATTCAGTACAGCAAATAAGTTGTAGTCTCCAGGAGATAGTTTCCTCAATTTTTTAAAGGAAAAGGGAAAAAAATAATACTTTGCAGTTTTCCTGAAGTTTGCCTTGAATGACTCCTCACCCGCTACTGACTTCATTTTTCAAACCCCAAACTCTGGGCTTGGTGCAATAATCCACATCTAAAGTAAGAAACTGACAAACAGGCGGCTATTTTTACCTCCAAACTGCAACCTGAATTGTGTCTGAAGGTGACAGCTTTGTCTGCTGCTGCACTTCAACAGGGATCCAGCAGCACCAGCAGAAGCCGTCAGAGCTACCGACACGATCAAGCACCCTGGAGGTGCCACACTCTCACTGAGGGGAGAATCAACTGAAACAGTCGCTCTGTAGTGAGACTCACATTTCAGAACAAGCTCTCACCAGTAACCAGAAGCTTCCTGCATGCTGGCATCCACCTGTGTTTGTGAGAAAAAGAATATGGACTCAGGAAAAAAAATGTTCAAAACACTTCACTCCTAACAGAACAGATAATCAGATTAGATATTTCTTTAACTCTGTGGATAAATTTGCATTTTAATGTGTAAAACCCGCTGACTTTGAAACTTTTTTTCAGCACCTTCAGATGGCAAAGATCACAGCCAACTGATAGAGATCTTTCTCATTGAAGTCTCCATTTGTCTTAATGAAGAGGATGATAAAGAGCTCCTTTTTTTCATTTATCATTCAACGTTTCAGGTGTTTCTAGTGCCACATTGTGTAACTGAAGAGTTTAATCTCTGCATTGAGATTCAGGAAATCTTACTCCTCTGAAAGACACACGGTTGTGTGATTCGTTTTTAAAATTGGCCTTAATCAGTTGTTCTCAAAGCTACCTAATGGTGTGCTTTCTCATGACTTTAGCTGATTCAGAGAAATGTTTCTGAACTTAAGTTAATTTGTTGAGAGTAGAAACTCACCATCTGGACATAAATGAGCTAACGAGAGAATACAATAAATAAGAGAAAATGGTTTAAATATAATATAGATAGATAGTCAATCAGTCTAATTTGGCCTGAAACTAATTTGTTAGTCATTGTTTTATGTAAGAATCAATCCCAGATAAGGTCTGTGATTCTCTGCTGTAGATAGGAAAAAAAAAACAAACAAAACAATTTTGTCCATGTTAATAATTACATAGGGTTACTGCAAATAGGTGGCATTTTCATTACAAGCATCTTTACAAACTATCATTCCATTTACAGCAGGAACCTTTTTCTAATTAATCACAAACACTCAGGGAATTGAACCGCTAATGATGTCACTATTTTATTTTTGCCTTATTAACATTTACCTTCTGCAAACACCAGAGGATGGGATTTTTCTGCCAAGGGCAACCGCAGTAATAAAGACAGAACCACCAACTAATACAAATTGACTGGTGGTTAACAAGTCCCCTGTCTCTTCTGAACGCCAAAGCTCTTGGCGTGAAACTTTTGATGTGCAGCAGACAAAAAATATCATCTGGAATGTAAACAGCAAGGACTCCTCATAATGAAGATGGAGTCATAGGGTGATAAACACTGAATTTAGGTATAGCAAGGTCTTATTAAGGCCGCGGAGGTTAATGACCACACTCCCTCTGTGCACTTTGATAAAAGCTTTCACCACAACATATTTATTACAGCAGCAGCTGAGAGGTGAGACCCTCCTAAGACGCACTGAGGCGTTTCATCTCAGCAACAGCTTATCTTCCTCTTTAGTCACAGTGCATAATTAGACTTAGTCTGATTATAACTGAAGGTCTAAAATAGAAGGATTTATTGAAAAAGTTAAGATCAGCACATACAACTTGGAACTGTACTGAATATTTTTTTAACAAAATTATTTGAAAAAAACTGGAATCTGTCTGGTTCTGTTGGAAAATATAATTTTATTCGTGTTAGTGCTTAGATTCAGCATCAGTTTTATTGGCCAAGATCATGTGCAGAAACAAGAAATTCAAATTCAGCTTCACACTCTCACGGCCTCCTGGAGAGACCACACCATATACATACGGGACCATCTTTGCACACGTAATGATAGCTTTGTGCTCCATTCGATCTGATATTGTAAACACCACAATATAGTCATAGGACCTTTCAACTTTTACAGATTTGTTTCTGGATGCTTTCAACAATATTGTGTCTTTCACATAAACTCTGAAGTAGGCTATTTGAAGTTTTTTAACACTTTGCCTTTATTGCTGTCATTTATTCTTGATGGCATTTATTCATTTCAGTTGCCTAATTTGTTAGAAATGCAGAAAATTCCATCTTTGGAAATAAAATATATTTTTTGCTAAAAAAAGGAAGGCGTTTTCCACTAATAAAAGATAAAATAACCTGATGATCTAATATAATGTGGTTTAAAACAGTCTTCGTTTGCAAGAAAAAGCAACTGGTCTAAATCAGTTGCGACTAAAGAGTTGTATTATTTTAACACAATTATGTGCAGAAGCTTCACAGTGCTGTGTGGCGTTTTATGATTCATTAAACCTGGGTTTGCTTATTTTAAAAGCACATGCGGAAAAAAGCTTCTCTGTGATTTGATTTGGTTTAAAGACAAAAGGTAAATAAGGTAAATAAAGAAAACTGAAAAAGAAATAAGCAAAAAAGCAACTAAACAGTGTTTGGAACAGAGAGCTTGTCTAAACAGCTTCAGACTATCTTTAATACTGCCTCTATCATTAATCTCTCCAAAGGTCTTCAGTGCACTTCAATGCTGCCATCATCACTTAGAGATAATAAATATAACTGTCACAGGCCTTCCATGTACACATTCAGCTGAGCAGTGAGCACTCTAAGCACTTCAGTCAGCTCAAACTGACTTCTTTAAAATGAATTTAATGTGTTGTTGCTCCCTGGGGGAGGTATAAACACTGTTTTACCAGCCACAGTTGTAGGTGGAATCATTTTTATTTCAACCTTCAGCTGTTTCCTCAGGCAAATACAATATTTTTTCACAGTAGAGAAGCTGTGGCCCAGCTGATCTCACATAGTAAAGCTGGATAGTAGAGCTGGTTCTGAAAGTCAGAATTATGAATCCGACATTTACCTGCTGCCCCAGGTGAAGAGCTGTATTTCAATAGTCCTACCCCATTATTGGATCTGAAAAGCTTCATTTATGAAACTGTTCCCAGTCATAACAGGATCACCACAGAATCTCCAGTGTTTACTCACAAAGTGTAAAAATTCTAAAAGTTATCCGTTTTTATTGAAGCTCTGTTTGACACAGGTCCCTCTATTTATTAGATACTTCTTCAGGATCAAGCAGTTTCTTTATAAGGATTAATGACTGGGTGTGAAATCTTTTTTTCCAAGGTATGTTTTTTTTAAGTTTTGACTAAATTTCTTGTCACACTTGAGGAGGGGAAACCCAGTGACTGGAGCTTTGGTTTACAGTGTCATCTTCAGTTGAAGATTTGGGATAAGCAAATCTGAATGTAGGCTGTAGGGGAGTCATAAAGATGAGTTTGCCTTTCCTGACGCCATTCCTCAAGCGCTTGCTTAATGGTTAACAGTTCTTGGTCACCTACATTGCATACCCAGAACCAGAACCAAACGAGGAGAAGCAGCATTCAGTTTCTATGCACCACGGATTTGGAACAAACTTC
>JAUZNJ010083910.1:7749-50614 GCA_034780135.1 Jordanella pulchra
AACATCAACAGCAGCAACATCAACAGCAGCAACATCAACAGCAGCAGCAGCAACATCAACAACAGCAGCAGCAAAGGCAACAAAAGCAACAGCAGCAACAAAAATCTCACCATCAGAGGCACCAGCAACAGCTAAAACCACAGCCGCAGAAACCGCAGAAAGCCTCGGCATCACACAGGACTGACGGTGTCAACCAGCAGCAATGACTCCTGGATAGAAGCTGTAGAAACTGCTGTATGTGTCTGTGGAGATCTTCTGGATGTTGCAGACCTCACCTACCCTCCGAAAAAGTGATCGCCTTCCCCTCCTTGATTAAAAAGATATTATTTCTAGGAGAGTAAAAGCTCTGAGTTCACAAGGAACTCAGACAAAGCCATCATGGAAGCTTAAGGCCGGAGAAAGTTTTTGTTTTCCTCTGCAGAGGTCAAGTCAGGAGGGAGCTCCAGCCTAATGGGAGACTTTGAAAGGAAAAAATATTACACCTTACGCCGATGATAATTGACTTTTTTTTTTTTTTTTTTTTGAAAGTCTGACAGTGGACGGACTGTGTACAGATTTACTGTATGATACAAAGAAAACCTGTAAATATCCAAGTATAGCCTAACAGAAAACAGAACTATAGTATTTTATATGACTGCATGAAAAGAATAACTGTAAGCTTTTTTTTTTCTTTTTTTTTTTTTTTTAGTTGCTTTTGGAAACAGAATTTTTACTTTTTCGTGGTTTCTGGTCAAACACAGAGCGACGATGTCCTCTCTAAGACCCCCTCCCCATTCTCTTGAAAAGAAGAAAACAAGTCCAGAACAAGGCTTTAAAGTCTTTGATGTGTAAAAGAAATTGAACAGAAAAATAGGATGAATCGGGCTTGGGTTTTATTGTTTTGTTTTGTGTTTTTTTTTTTTTTGTAGAAGCTGCTTTTAAACACTGTGTCTCCAGGACAAAAATGGATCCTTTTACCTTTGTAATTACGAATTATGTTTGACAAGAAGCTAGAAGAAAATAGATTACAGTCTAACTGAATTATTTCCAGGAAGATTACTGTACGTATAACGGGTGTAGTGATTCCAAGTGCCAATTACATGGTGATTTTTTTTTTTTTTTTTTTTTTCTTAAATACGATATTCAAAGCCGTATATATAAATGAATATATTTTCCAAAAAGATTTTACCCCTAATAAGAAAATTCTTGCATATGTATATAGTAGGAATTATTTTTTACCAGTCAAAGAGCCCTATGCGTGACACAGTTTATCCTCAACCTCCTGACAACTTCAGCACTTAATGTGGTTATGTAAAGAAATATCACTGTTAAAACCTTTGTTTTTTTTAAATTTGTAATTTGTGGTGTGATTCCGTGAGCTAATGTGCGTTTTTGATAATACAATCCTCATGTGCATGACTCGGAGCGAGCGTATCTTTTAGTGGCCGTGTTTGTTGGGCCCTCCTGTCTTACGATATTGAACTTAGTAAGGGTTTGAAGTTGTTGGATGGTACTTGTCCTCTCAGGAATGTGGAAAGTAGTTTTATTTTTGTTTTTTTTTTCTAAGCTTCTGCCTCAGTCTGGAATCAGACCAGGAAGGATTAGACATTAATGCCTCACAGACCAGAGGAACTAGTGTCAGAAAGGGAGTGACGTCTGAGTGGAAAGTTTGACCTGATTTCCAAAAACTCTCCTTCTTCCTTCAGAGTTGCAGCATTTTAGATATTGGCCGCTAACTTTAAAGTAAAACTTCTGTACTTGTCGTCTTCCGCTTTATCTCGGACCGGGTCACTGGGGCAGCAGTCTCAGCAACTCTCCTGGGGGATGGCGTCCAGGGATTATCCTAAAAGGATGTCTGAGCCACCTTCAGCTGACTCCTCTCTATGTGGAGGAGAAACTGCTTTAGTCTGAGCCTCTCCCAAATGACGAGGCTCCTCTGCCTTTCTGTAAGGGAATTCCCAGCCACCTGACAGAGAAAGCTCATTTCTGCCGCATGTATCCAGGATCTCGTTCTCTTGGTCATGATCCAGATTTCATAACCATAGGAATGTAGACCGACCAGTAAATCGAGAGCTTTGCCTTTTTCCTCAGCAGACCAGTAAAATGTCTGCTTGATGGCAGCGGCCGCACCGATTGGTCTGTCGGTCTCCCGCTCCATTCTCCCCTCATCCATGAACAGGACCCTGAGATACTTGAACTCCTCCACTTGAGAAAGAAACTCTCCTCCAACCTGAAGGGTTATGAGGCTAAACTGTTTACACCAAAACGTAAAGAAAAATGTGTAACATAATTGTTTATTTAAAGTTCTTCTTTCTGCTGCAGCTAAAATCGTATATTGGTAGTTTCTACTCTACAATGTTGGGGTTGAATCCAACCTGTGGTCCTGGAATATTCCTCAGATGTTAAACTAAATATTATTAACTATTACAGGATTTATTAAAAGTTCCAACCAAAGAAAGGGTTTCTATAGCATCTTTAGAAAAATTAGATTTCAGTATTTCTATGTCCAGATAATGACAAACAATATTTCCAGACTATTGTGAAAATGTGTCCTCCCTTTCCTTTTTTTTTTTTTCACCCTCCTAGTGTTTTTCTTTACCCAACTGTCTCCTTTCAGGAGACCCTTTTGTCCTTCTCAATAACTTTTATTTTTTTCTGCCTTCTGTCTTTTCATTAAGTGCCCTATTTCTTTGTCTCCCTTTCTTTCTTACTTCGTCTCACTTCTTAGACTGGAAGATTTTTTTTTTTTTTTTTTGAAAAAGTCTGACCCCCCCCCCCTTATCCAAACATTCTGTGTATTTCTTAAAGAGTTAAGCAGAAGATTTTTAGTGAACAACTAACCTTTGTTTTAAAGTAAACTTTCTCTCACTAAGAACATTATGAAGTTTTCCCCTTTCTACTTCTTATAAATGAACACAGGTACTTGGACAAGCTGACATTGTCTAATCGGTAAGGCTGTCTGCTCCAGTAGCTAGCCTACATTCATAACCTTTAATTAAAAAAAATGCTGCTAAAATCTTCCAAACTGTTGCTATACCTGTATGTGATTTTATTCATGAAAGGAAATATTGTGGAATTTTAGTATGTTATAGAAAATTGTCTGTCCTTCTTTCAGCAAGCTGACGGGCAATGCATGGCAATATGTGGGGGAGGGGCAACTCTGTAGAGCTCAAAACTTCTCCGGATACCTTTAAACCATGCCTAACCACTAACCATGACTCTGATTTAAAAGTTAGCCCCCCTGCAAAAAAAAAGAAAAAAAATCTGAACTATTATCTAATGGTCTGCGTTGTCATTAGTGTTTCATCCTTCCTTCTCTTGATAGGCCTCAGAAATCTTCATGCAGTCCACTTCACTTGTATCTCAAGTCCCAAATGGCAGTTGAAAGCAGAACTGGGCCCGGCTCCATGCATAAAGACTGTAACGGATGTTTGGCTCAGCCTGTGTGTACTACAGCGATAAGCCATATCAAACAGAGAAAAAAAAAAAAAGCCTCGGAGCAAAGAGTGTGTAGTCGTTGGCAAAGGGGTGTCTAGAATGCGTTGTTTGCGTAGGAGAAACTGGCGCGTGTTTGTTTGTGTGAGTATAGCCTCCTCGTTCCTTGAACCTACTTCTCGTATCAGTCGGGAGGGGTCGCATTATTTGCTTCCCCCCCTGGAGATAGCCAATCAGTTCTTGCGTTGCAGTATAAAGAAATGATGTGTATCTCGAGAGTCGTCCTTGTTGTTTGCGAGCCTGTTTGGACACGGCTAAAACCTGCTGATGTGGGTCGTGTGAGAGAGACTTTGTGTGTGCTGAGTTTCACTGTAGCCCAGTATATATTTTCATATAAAACATGCGTGACTGAAGAAGCATGCTGGAAAACAGGCAATGCAGAGTACTGGTGTTAGTGCGGATTTATTAAGATGGTTGAACAAAACAAAAAAGTCCCATTAGTTAATAAAAACTAAACAGAAATAGATCACTAGATGAGAGCAGGTCTTCCAACCAGTGACAACAAAGAGCCTCTATATAATAAACTATATTGTGTGAATGTATGTAGAGCTGAAAATGGATCTAGTTTGTGACACTGATACCCAGCCCAAAGAATGTAAAGGTGTTTTTTAAAGACTAATGGATGTTGTAAATTTTTGATTCCGGAGAATATTTTTTTTTTTTTTTGTCAAGCTTTGTTATGAAGGAAAAAGGAGGGGAATGAAAGAGAGCTCATCAATCACCCAAGTTTCCACCTAAATAATCAGAAAAACAATCATTACTGTGTTTTTTAAAGTTATTGTCAAACACTTCTGAATGTTTCACCATTACAACTTTTTTTTTTAGTTTGTTTTAGGGATGATGTATGTCTGACATTCAATCTGGGAGGTTTTAGAAAAAGAAAAAGCTGTTGGGATTAAAGCCTCGGATAATCGATGGGCGATAGCGTTGATGAGAAAGGAAAGCCACGCCCCCTTCCTCTCTGCCTTCCCACACAGATACAGCTATCACCTTTGTTTTTTTTTCACACCACTGTTTAAAGAGTGTAGTTCTACTATAATACTGTACACAGACACAAAACTAATAACACCAGTATTCAGTGTAAAATGGTGCTATGCTTCTACCTGTACTGTACGTATGTAAATCCTTTCTTCTGCTCTTGAACTGTGCTCCTTTTATCTACCCCCCCCCAAAAGTCAAATGTAAAAATAATCCATATTTTGAAGCAAAATGTTTGCAATTACTATAATCCCCTCTGTCCCATTTCAGTCAACTTGAGAATAAAAAAAAACAGTTGCAAATGTTAAACACAACACCTGAACTTGAATTTTGTTTGTCATTTTTTCTACTTCTAACATCTTGTGATTTTTTTTTTTTTTACTGTACTAAACATACAGTGCATGGAAAAGAACTTTTTCCACTTTAAAAGCTTCTTGTTTTTTATTTTATTTTCTAAACCAAATCTTAATATAAGATAAAATAAATAAAAATCTATTTAAAAATGCTTAAATATAAACTGAAAGCATAAAGAAGACTAAAAGTGTAAGAAGCAAGAAATAATGTCCTGATTTCAAGAGAAACTAAATAATGTAGATTTATCAGTAGGGAGGAAAATCTATTTCTAAATAATTGTTGGGGACCCTGGAAAACTACAATGAGAGCGACAGTATTATCAACAAATGAAAACAACGGTAATAAACCTTCAAAGGAGTGACTGGTTTATCCGAATTAGTTGAAAGGGTGCATCAAAATTTCATTTGGAGGTCAAAACATCATCCAGTTTCTGATGGCCTTTGTTGCCTTGTTGAAGGTCAGTATTTCTGGTTCAATGCAAGAATCCAAACGACAGAAAGGCATGTCTCACATTTGCCTTTAGAGGAAATATTCTTTGGGCCATTGATAAAATAAGTTTTCTTAAGGCCTGAGGTAAATTACATCTGACAAAAAGAAAACTGAGGAGAATTTTAGATCATTCCTACCCTTTAAACATGGCGGTGGCAGTATGACGTTCTGGTGATGCTCCAGGGTGTAGACAACTGCTTGTAACTGATGAATCTGTAAACTCTCTGCTCTGCTAGGAAATCCTAAAGGACATTATCTGGACATCAATCAGGGATCTTAATGAACTTTAATCAGATTTTATTCTGGACTTTAACTACGCCACTCCAATAAGTATTAATTTTAGCCAGGGACCGCTTGTTTGGTTCAGATCATTTTCTTGCTGCATCAGGACCCTCAAATGTGGCTGAAATAAAACAATCCTGTCCAGAGAGACGTAATCTGTTAGATTTTGGTGTGATTTCAGAAATGGTTGGTTTTTCCCCCCTTTTAATGAATCAATTTAAAAACTACTTTTTTGCACCTAATCAGTAAATCGTCGTCTGATATTAAAGTCTAATGATCTAAGACAACTAAAAACATGGATTACGGTTTATTTTGAACCAATAAACTTTATCTAATAACAAAGACAAGGAAAATACCAAAAGACGGACTGTGGCCTTTGTTCAACCATCACAGATGCTTACTTTATTATCACAATTCAACCAACTGTATCAAAACTGCAATTATCTCGAAAAACAGAGTGCAGAGGAAAACTGCTTATTGCCTCAACACTAACAGTCAGGATATAATACATTAAGTTAAAACAACCAAAAAAAAAAAAAAACTAAAGGCACATCTCTATTTTATTTACATTGCATACACTTTTGACAACATAAAGCACACAATCAGTCCAAAATCCTCAGCCTTTACTCCTTAATTTTATTTTAGATATACATACAATAATTAATGATTAGGTCATAGTCTCTGAAGCTTCGACACAAAGGCAGGAATCAGTGATGAACTTGTAAAAGTACTCATATCTGTTGAACTTTTTTTACATTTAGTCACTTTAGTGCAGCTTCAGTGTATTTTAAGTAGCGTTTTGAGATGGAAGGTAAAAGTTTGTTAGAATCTGAAAAATGTTGGTGTTATAATTACTCTCCTTTACACTTTTACTCCTAATTAAAAACCAGTCCAACCAGCTACCTGCCAACTAGTCCACCTTAGTGTAATTTAATCTTAAAATAAATCTTGATATTCTGGAGGGGGCCTTAAAGGTTTGGAAGAGAACCTTGGTAAGAAACATTATGAAGACCGAGGACCAAAGTAGACAAGTCAAAGATTTGGAGAAGTTTATAGCAGGTTTAGGATGAAAAACCAAAATCCAGAGCTTTGAATTTGTCACAGAGCTCTGTAGAAATAGTATGGCACAAGTACAAAACCAGAAAGACAAGGCTGGTCCAATATGAGCAGCCAGGAAAAGAGATTCCTAATTTAGAGAAGCAATGCCCCATGATAGCTGCTAAGCAGAGGAAGCTTGGTCAGATGAGACCGGACCCAAACACTAAAAAACTAACACTACATATCAGCCTGAACGCGCCATCTGCATGGTAACACACAGTGGTGGCAGCATCATGCTGTGGAAAAGCTTTTTTTTTTTCTTTAAAAGGTTAGTTTAAGTTGACGGGGAGATGGATTGGGATAAAATCAGAACAATCCTAGAGAAAAACAAAACTATGAGGCTGCAAATGGTTAAAGAAGCTAGAGGCCCAAAGACGAATTTCAGGATTTAAGTGTCTATGAAAAAAAAAAAACAGAGAATAGCAAAGATTTCAGCTTCTTTTTTGTCAAAACCAGAAAGGAGTTGCAGCTGCAGTAAAAAGAGAAAATGCCTCCATTTAAACTATGCCATACTTCTCTTTTATTTTTATATCATAAAACTGCAACAAAGTTGTTCAAAGTCTGTGGTTATAATGTTACCAAATCTGAAAAAAAAGTTTAAGGATCAAGAATACTTTTGCAAGGCACTGTAACGTGCGGCTTTATATGACTGTCGTTGAGGATCACCGCCTAAACGCCACTTTTTCTGTTTTATGGCTCACTGGCTTCTCTCCAAGGACAACATCTGTCTCATAGAGAAAATGATCTGTATGCAAAGACCTGTTGAAAAATAATCTCTCACAAATCCAGTGACAATAACCAGACTAGGGTTGGATATTTCGACAAATATTTTAGTCGGGAGAGCAACAAGAGGTCTGAAATCACCTCAGTGGTTTTCACCGATCTCACAACAAGAATATCTGCCCAAATCTAACTACTGCTTCTGTACAAAGTGTAACAAATCTCTGAAAAAAGCATCACTAGTACACCAGCAGTGTAACCTCTCCTCAGTCATACATGTACTTTCAAAGTTAAGATGTAATGTAAGGCTGAATGTGAGCCAAATGACCTCCCAGTGCTGCTGGGTGATGATGTATCTGATGTTCTTTTAGTGCTGCAGTCTGCTTTTTATAGACATGCACCTGAAATAACTACCACGACAATCAATACACTGATAGGATGAGTAATTAGAGGCTTAGAGCCCACTGAAGGCTTGTATATACACAGTACAAGTGCAAGTTTCTAAGACGCAAGATGGACAGTTTTTAGGAATTAGTCTGGATGTGTTGTTCTTGATGAAGTGAAGTTTTTCTGGTATTAGTTTCTATATAGGAGTGTGTGTGTCAGACGTAGTCGAGGAAGACGTCCGCTGTGCTCTGCAGTAAAGGCTGGGTGGGAGCCGTGGTGCTGCATGCAGAGCTAAGCCTCCGCGACGGCGCCCTCTGCTGCTCACCGGCATTTGGAGCGTTGCTCAGCGTCAGGTACACCTGTGGGGTTTTACAGACTAGTTTTAGTTATTTTTTTTTTTTTTCTGTCACAGTTGATAAATCCTTTTGTTGTTTTTTGCTGCTTACGTTCTTGGTGTTCTCTGACAGCAGCAGTTCGGTTCTCTCCACCAGTTTTCTGAAGGAAGGTCTTTTCAGAGGGTCTTGGTTCCAGCAGGAGAGCATCATGTCGTATCTACAGAGGGGAAACTGGGATCAGTTCATTACCTCTGGAACTGTACTGTTAGTCCAAATTTAAAAAAGGATATTAATAAGCAAACAAAAGCATAATACACCCTGCAAAAGTATTCACATCCCTTGGGTCTTTTCTTTCATTTTTTACACCCTTTTAGCCACAAACTCTATTATATGTCAGAAATCAACACAAAATACCACATCATTATAACACAGCAGGAAAATGTAAAGTATTTTACAGTTGTACACCTGAAATGTGCTCTAAATATGACAAGAGTCATATCAAAAGCAGCTGTTTTGATTAGGGTAAAACTGCTCCTTAAATTCCAAATGCCTTCTTAAATCATTTTGTCTTTGAGTTATGAGACATTCCTTGAGCTGAAACTGAGAGGATTAGTTTGAATCCCCTGAGAATTGAGTTATAGAAATCATCCCTATGATAAGAATAACAGAATAAACTATAAACACTTTGTTAGATTCAGTAGAAGTGTAAATTCTCATGACACTATAAAGAAAAGATAAACCAAAAAACAGGAAAAGCAAATGCTGCTTTTTCAGCAGGGAAGCGTTTTGTGTCCTGCTGTTGTCTAAATTACATTACAGCCATTAGCTTTATGTGATGTCTGTGAATCTGTCTGTTGCGCTGCAGTTGTCTGTTTTCCTCTAAAAAGACTAATGTCATGGAAAATCTCTGAGCTCTGCTTGCTTTTGCAGAAGCTCTTCTTATGGTAAATCAGTCTAAAAGGTCTAGCATCTCAACCACTTGTCTAAAAACCTTTTACTACAGGTTTCAGCATCCTTTTTTGTCTCGATCCACCTGAATATAACTGTAGTATGTGAATTGGAGCCCAAAAGTATTCATATCCGCAGCAGATTTAGATCGTAAACCTTTTTCTATTTAACCATGATGTTGGTCTTTTGTTAGAAAATGAAGTGTTACAAACAAGTATATTTACATTTTACTGTTACTCTAACCAATGAAAAAATCTTAACTGGGAGTACAGCAATTAAACCGTCCTTATAATGGCTAAGCAGCTTTAGCTCCAAGTCTTTGGGGTTGGAAGGCCTCCCTTCCATCATCCTAATCTTCAGCTCCAGTAAGAGTAAAAGATGATTTTAAACCTAAATCTGGATTGTGAAGGATTTTTTATGTAACCTTAATACTTTTTTTTCTTAAATCCTGGTCCTCCACAGACTCCCTGATACCATATGACAATGTGCCATCTTAACCAAAACAAAATACTCAAGAATCACAGTCGAATTGTTTTAATACACACTTGCTAGGTTTTAGCTTCTACATATAATACAATAAATCACAAACTAAAAGTTGTATACTCAAATTGAACTTCAGCTTTTCCTTGGCATGTAGAATTATACAATTTATTGTGAATAATATCAAATGCCGCTTTAAAAGACCAAAAAAAAAAACCAAACGTCCAACCTACATCTCGATGGGAGCAAACTCCGGCTTGCTCATCCTGCGGCCGTCTTGAATCATCTTATAAAAGGCAGATCCCACCTGCATCCCTGGGTATGGGCTATTTCCTGCAACACAGAGATCCACTCCCTTTATTATATTACAGTATAAAAACATATAGATTCACAGAAGCCAGCTGGGTCAGCTTAGTCATAATAATTGATTGCATTAGTGACTCGGCTAAGTGATGTTGCTGCTCAGAGAAAGTCATCATAGCCTCTAATGAGGCTCCAGTCAGCTCAGACTGATGACAATAATGGCTCCAACATGATGAAAACATTAAAGAACTTTGACTAGAAATGTTACCCAGAGAGAAGATTTCCCACAGCAGGATCCCGTACGACCACACGTCGCTCTCGAAGGTGTAGACGCAGTCGAAAATGCTCTCAGGGGACATCCACTTAACAGGCAGGCGAGCCTGGAGAGAGAGGGTACATTATCTTATGGGATGTACTTCAAATGGTCTACAGCTTTTCAATTATGTATGCATTTTTTTTACATGACAAAGCAAACAAATAACATCAGATGATGTTCACTGATCGATCAGTAGAGGCAAGCACAATCCAAAAAGGGACATCACTGTGTTGATCTTGTTTAAAATTTTTCATCGAAAGCTGCATTGTTGATTCTTATTATGCAGAATGTAAACAAAATCATGCCAAGAAAAAAAAAAACAACAAAAAAACAAGAGTGATGGATGAAGAGGAAGTGAAAGACACGCTCACGTTTCCCCGCAGCACATAACTAGCGTCAGTGGTGATGTCTCGGGCCAGGCCGAAGTCGCAGATCTTTGCCACCCTGCCATGAGTCAGCAGAACGTTTCTGGCTGCTAGATCCCTGTGAATACACTGCATGGGAAAACAAACATCAAGTGATTATTGGTTGTCTATATCAGTCTACACAATACGTGTCGGTAAGTTCAGGCCTGTGTAGTTATTACTAAAATTAAAATTACAAGCAGTTTTAAATAAGAAAAGTATCTTCATTGGAAAAAAATAAAGCAATCATGAAAGATTTAGAATGGGCTAATTTTTCAAAAATGCAGTTGGATCTTTAGGAAAAAAGCACCATCTGCTGAGGTCAACTGGGGGTTCAAGGAGACAGAAAAGACACACAAAAATACTGCAGAATGGTAGAATAGAGATAGAATGAGTTTGTCTTTTACACCACAGATGTTAATTCAACTGAATAAATAAACAGACCTAGCCACAAGACAATGCATTTTAATTTATAAATCTCCCCTATGTTCAGCAGACTGTTATGACTGCTCATTTCTATGTATGTAGACAGTCTATTTATTAGGCTATCTTCAACCTTTTTTGTGGCGACACAGTAATGTTGCTGGGTTCCCTCATTGGGCTCTTTTTTGTAGTGGATGAATTTCACAGAAATGTACTAAGAGTTCATAGAGCTGGCAGTTAATGAATAACAGCAGCCATAAAAAAAAATGCTGGTACCAAAATACTGTCTACAGCTGTGCTGTTATTAGGGATGAAAAATAACTCAGCTAAAGCTGCTCGCTATGCGCAAGCTAGCTAGCAACAACACCACTAAAAAAATAATAGGAAGCAAGAAAAGTAATATTTAAAACCCTGCATTTTTGGGTAACTACATAAAAAAGTTCATCTAATCCATGTTATCTTTTACCTTATTATTTTTAACATGGTCCAACCAGAGCCGGTCGTCTATGATGCTACTAAAGAGGTGGCTTTTTTTTTTTTTAGGCAGTAAAAGTGCCTCTTAAAAGAAAAAAAAAATAAAGGAACAATAAAGACAAAAGAAGATGATACTGCCTTTGTGTTGCCGTCAGTCATTTTAATGGCAAAAATTTGACAAGTGTCAGAGGATAAGATGAACTCATCTAATTTTTAAAAATGAGTTTAAAAGGTATGGGATGTATGCATCCAGTGACCATATGGGGAACATAGAATGGATCATGGATCGTTTCTTTAAAAGTCCCACTTGAAATACAGTTTCCCTTCATACAGGTAGTACTGTATGTAGACAATAAATAAATTAAGAAGGTCAGTTTTATTTATGTGCAACATAAGATTAAGAGTGAACGCAGTGACGTTGCGTTTGTGCTAATGCGCCATCAGCTGACAGAAAGCTTTCTGTGTATGCAGGCACTGAGCTTTAACATGATTTATACCCTAAGAGCAGAACCAATACAATCTCCTCTGTAACTCTATAAGTAAGAACAGAGTGTGTTAAAGTCTTACATTCTTGGAGGTAATGTACTCCATTCCTTTAGCAACCTGGTAGGAAAAGCTAAGGAGGTCTTCAGCATCCAGAGAGAGTTCATCTATGTAATCTAAAACGAAGAGTTTCATTTGTCAGCTTCAGCACAATAAGTTTTACTGAATTTAATTCACATTCGGGTAAAAATGTACCTGACTGAGCGGATCTTTCTTTCTCAGAAGGGCGCATAGGGATGTATCCTGTACCAGTTGTATCCCTGCTATACAAACAAATGTACACAGTCTTAGGTAGTAAATTAAAACCATGTTACCGTTATAATCTTAGCTGGGAATTTTGCACACATGAATACCTTGTCGGCTCTGACTGCTTTGAGACGTTGCGATAGTAACCATCCCCATCCTGGGAGCTCAGGAACGACTCTCTTTTTCTTCGAAGGAAGTTGAGCAGGTCACCATAGCAACAGTACTCTGTGATCACCAAAATTGGGCCTGGCAGGATCCAGGGATAAAAAAAAAAAAGCAAAAAAAAACATTAAAGGAACAATACAGATGAGACAAAAGACGATGATACTGCCTTTGTGTTGCTGTAAGTCATTTTAATGGGTGCATTTGACAAGTGGTAGGAGATGAGATGAACTCATCGGGTTTTAACAAAATATCTGTCAGGACAGAATAATTCGTAATGAGAATCTTTGCATGCCTTTAAGACATCCCTCAAGTGCTTTATGTGTCCATAAGATAATAACTTGTGTCCTCTTTGTTAGAAACCAATAAAAAGGCTGCATCCCAGTCAATACTGAGGTCTAGTTGGGCAGGTAATTGACATTGATCAGTGGTAAATTAGCGACAAGCTGAACTACATCATGTCCTTCCATTCGAGCTGGATGGTATCTGATTTAAAACAGATATTGAGCAGTCAGCGGGTGAGCAGACAAACAGATAAAGTATGTTTCTAATCATTAAACTCAATCTTGCAAATAGAAGTGACTGCCATTAAGGACAAAAACATCATTCATTTTCAGTTCCAGATGATTCACAAATCTCAACAGCTTTGATACAATAAATCGCAATCTGTGACGATTCCAAAGATTTTTGAAACTTCTTTTCTTTTTCTATAGCCTTCTAATTCAATTATGTTAAGTTTATAAATCTTCAATCATGAAAATGAACAAACAATATACAGGATGACTAGATCTAGTGGGTTTTTTTCTTACCTCCAACAGTACAGGCTCCCAGCAGGTTAACGATGTTCACGTGGTTTCCAAGATAACTCAGAACCTTCAGTTCAGACATCAGCGCCTCCTTCTCCGTGGAATGTGCGTTAGCTAAGAGGACATTCATAAATTTACTCTTTATTTTTCTGTTCGATGCTGCATATTTCACAAGAGACACACTAGAAAGGGCAACCAGACACACTTACGCTTTAGCATCTTAACAGCAACAGTTGTGACAGTATCTGCAGAGCAAAGTCCATATGCAGTGGCTCTCACCACCTTTCCAAAAGCCCCGGAGCCCAGGGTTTTACCTTTAAGATAAAAAAAAAACATGACATTACAATTTCAGGATTTTAAAAGTCAGATTTTTTTTCAAATATTTCAAGGCGTTAATAAATGTTCCTTGTAATAGCTGACTCTTGGATCAAGATTAGTTGGTCCTAGATGCTAATGCTTCGAGCTAATTCAAAAGCAGCCCTCCCAAAAAAATCACAGCAGTCTCTACATACTGTATTTTATCAACTTAGAAGTTAGTAGTTATGCTTGACTTTTCTTGAGGGAATTTAATATAGAGTGAATTTTGTGCCATTATTGTTTCAAGCAAAGGATGCATTTTTGTAAAATGGAAATTTTAAAAACGAAAAAATAAATAAATAAATAAATAAATAAGCTATTCCGAAATGGAACCTTAAAAAAGGTTTTAAGAGTAATTTTGCTGTTTTCTCAGTAGTTATTTACTTTATTTTTTTTTATTTTTATATTTTCAAATCTGAGTTTTACAAAACTGTACTTTTTTAAATACTTTTTTTTTTACTGATTTTATATTTTAAAATTTTAGCATGTCAAATTTTATAACAGATCTAATAGTTTTTTTTAAATTTCTGTTTTTCAGATTGAGTTTTATGAATTCCAGTCTGCTCAAATTGTGTTTCACAGATCACGTTCTATTTTCCTTATCAGGCCCCTTTCCTGTTGAACCAACTACCAGTTTTAGTCCGTGAGGCAGACATCCTGTGAAAAACAGGGTTTTCCATAAACTTTAATGACTTTTCTAAGGTTGGAGTAGTTTTTACAGCAGTAGATGTCCCCCTTGGTTCCTTTCAGGACACACAGTAACCTACGTCAACAATTCTACAGTTAATAAACAAGAGTCAGTTCTCAACTTTAACAAACACTGGGTGTGTTTTCATAAAGTGTGTAGGGCAGAACAGATTAATGGACTCAAGCCTTGGAAGCTGGTGCACATTTGATTTACACCTGAAAGACATTCACATTTAAAACCCTGAGCTAACCCTTAATAGAACTAGCAGCACAATGAGGGATGTTTTCATACCAAAGCGAAGCTTCTGTCGAGGAAACTCCCATTTCAGGTCATATGGCAGCTGAAGGGGGTCAATGTAGATGTAGTTGTTTCCATTAATACTCTCAATGACCTTCCACTGAATCTGGAACTTTGGTTTCTGTGATGGATTGGAGAAAGAGGCTTACACAGAGAAAAACTCACACCACCTTATCATAATGGCTGGATTTACATCCCAGCATTGCTCATATCATTTTATATGATACCATCCTTTTGTATTACTTTCATCACCCCTTTCTCTAAAGTCAAAGCTGTTTACTTGACGGCTTCTGTCTAGACCTCACCCTCAGGATCCCGCTGCAGATGCAGCCACTGGTACTGAAGGAGCCTGACTCATCGGAGTGCAGTGAAAGCAACGTGCTCAGGGAGGTGAATTAATGGCTCAAAGCGTCATCTGAGTGTCATGAAATCCTTTATCTTTACCGTGTTTGCACTCTAAACAGTTAATTGACTCTGTGGAAATTCATTAGCAAGCATTCATGCTGATTAAAATAACATGCTTTTCCCCTTCTGCGCAAAAACTTTGTCACCGAGCCCAGAAAGACGGATGTCTCTAACTTTTACACCCTCTGCACGCAATGGAGGCAGACCTTATTAGTAAAATGAGGACAGGCTCTTTGCCAACAGCTACTGAAGCTATTTACTTTTCTATGATGAAAATTGTCAGTGCTTTTCAATGGAGTTCATTTAAAAAGGGTGTCTATCTACTGATTTGTGGGTTCGTAGAGGATTAATGGCACAGATGTGACATCTATGACGGCTGATCATAGGGTGACAGCAGCAGTTGAGATTTGGTAGGTACAGGTTTTACATGTTAAGCTTAAATTAGAAAAAATATTTCCGACAATTAGAAGAAGAAAAAACTTAATTAGATGAGCAGAAAGGCATGAAGCAAAACACTGATTTATTACATCACTGTGCATTAACTCATGTCTATAACCCAATATTGTTCAGGGTGCAGCAGTCTTCTAGCCAAAGGCCATCGATCCACACCAAACCTAAAGATCAACCAACACAGGTTCTTTTAAGGCCGATGCTGATTATCTAGACATCACTATAACTGATCCCTGATATGTGCTTCCGATTTTTGAAGGTCCTTATTGCTTTTGTCCCCTCTCGATTTACATGATAAAAATTACATAAATACAACATATGTTACACAAGTCTCAATTTATACAAGAAAGAAACATTTATTATCAAATCAAGTAGACATTAACAATGGATAGCAGATGGAGGGAGTGGGAATGCATGAGCTTAATGTCATCTTAAGGCACGGCTGTAGTAATAAACTGGTGAACGCATGAACGTATAAAAGCCATTGTGATTAAAAAAAACCCTAACAGCCATTCGATGGATCGGTCTCTCTAAAAAAGACAGTTTGGACCAGGTCTGCCCAAAAGTCATTAGCTGATTCTGATGACTACAGTTCAGCAAAAGTCTATCAATGGAAATCTGCTGCGCTGAAGCAGGGAAGCCTCTAAAACCTAAGAAGGGCCGACTTTGGACATCAGTGCTTTAGACAAACACATCCTCAGGGACGTCTAGCAGTTTATACACTTCTGTTAACACACAGCCTTCTATTTTACACTAGAGTAGCAATCTGTAGAGCTGATAGTGTCACAGGGCTAGAAAATAGAGTAACCTTTCTACTCCCAAAATTGAGAGCTGGTATAAGGTTCTCCTGCTTTTACAATGGTTTCCTGGAATGACTCACACCGGTATGTTCATCTTGGACAGGTCACCGGTCTATTCTAGACCACAATGGAGAAGAAACAAACATTCACAATGCCTTTCAATATTTACAAGCATTTTAACCTAACCTTAAAGTGAACTCAATTCTAACTTTATTCCCAAATTCAATAAACACTGCTCCCTATGGCAACCGAAACTTTACAGTTAGGACTTATTTTTGCACTACATTGGCATGGCGTTATGCGTGATAAGGTTCTTGCTCATCTAGATTATACTTTTCTACATTTTAAACCTAAATAGTAAAAGCCTTGAATTGATAGTGTGCGATCTCACCTGCATGTACTTATAGAAAAGCACCACTAGAATGAGGCTGAGGAAGACGCCAGTAGCCATCATGCCAGTTAGGAGAGGTGTGAAGAGTTTATGGGGGACAATGCGTTCTGTGAAAGTAAAACACCCACACAAGACAATATTAGAAATCACATGAATACAAAAGATGGCAGGTCTGCAGCATCTTTGAAACTTTTCCTACAAAGTTGTTGGTTTGTTCAAAGATGATTATGACTCTAATCATCTATTAAAGTAAACACACACACACACACACAGAGTCTCATCCTCTTTGGTAACAGCAGACAGCTGCAGCAGCCACAGGGATTAGTAAATCTATGCCACATAATCCCAGCCTGCATTGTCAGCATGCAGTAATCTGATTCAATCCGTAGCCAGTAGCCACACACCTGGCTTCCTCAGGAACAGGGTCAGTGGGTTTCTGTGCATGCAGTGATAATGTCCTCCCCTTTGGAGCAAAGTTTCTGTTCTATCAGCCCTATCTGGCTGCAGGTGGTATGTGAGTGTGAAATATGTTACCGCCGATGGAGAACAGAGTGTATGCTTCTCCTCCCTCTGTTGAAGCCACACACTCCAGAGTGTGGTAGTGAGCGTGCTCGCTGCTGATATTCATGCGGCTTTCCACCTCACTCCGGCCAAAGGCTGAATCTGACAGGATGGCAACCTCTGGGCTCTCCCATTGGGTGGCGTTGGGCAGGTGGGAGCACCTAATGAGACAGAAAATTGCTTAACTTTTCGATCAAGTCTGAATCCATGTTTGATCCTTGCCTTTTTTTTTAAACTCAAAGATGGCTGAATAAAAAAATATTCTGGTAAATAGATTTTCCTTCGATTACATATCTCGCACTGATGATACTCACTTCTGTTTTTCTTAGGATTTCTCTTTCTATTCATTACCGACGTTCTTGAAAAAATCCACACAAAGATGAATTCCTCAGGCTAACTGCTGAAGGTAACTCTTATATACGAGTATTGTAAAGTGCTGTACTGAAGTATTTAAACTATTTGAAGTTTTTCATATTGTTTACGTAAAAACCAGGCATAAGATTGAAGTGAATGGAAAATAAATTTGTATTTATTCACACCAAGTCTGCAATATCTGCACCTAAATTAGGGAAAAATAGTTTTTTCAGGTTTAGTAATACTGCATAAAGAGTGTATTTATCATATTTTTAAGTTTTTCCAGCAGCTCTAAGATGGGTTTAAGGCTTGACTTTGATCTTAACACATGAACATGGTTTGATCTAAATGATTGTGTTTCTGGCTATGTGTTGACCGGCTGTAACCTCTTCCATTATCTCCAGTCTTTTGCAGCCTCCTTAAGGATTTTCACATATTTAGCTCAACCCATCTTCTCACTATATGTCATTTCCACCTCCCAGCATGATGCTCTCATCATAAAGATCTATTTCATTCTCATGTGACCATAGCACCTTCATTTAACTGTGTTCTCTGCATGACGTCAGGTTAAAATCACTTTGGGCTACAAGAGTGAATGGAGCTAAGTTAAAATGCATGCCAAAAATATTCTTATTTTTAAATCATCAATACAAAACAAAATACCATTTTCCTGTTGCTTTACAATCATGCACTATTTTGTGTTCATAACATGGACTGAAACTTGCAGTTGTACCAAAACAAACTCATAAAACATTTATTTTCTTGGTATTTGCATCCATTCTCTTTGTTAGGTAAACTACAATTATAGTTTTACAAAAAACAACGCCGAATGATAACACCAGAAATCAGGCAGCTGTTTCTATAGCTATAGCAAGAAAAGTCTGAATTTATTTATGTCCTGATTTCAAATTAAACTTCACATTCCTAAAAATAAACCACTTTCTTTGGCATCTTATTTGTGTGTAGGCATGCGTGTGTGATTTTTTTGGCTTATAAAAAAAGCTGTTAATCATTTTTTACTGCTTCCTTGACCATTTTCTTTATTTAAATGTTTAAGGAAGTGAAAAATCAGCAATGTGTTTCCTCTTTTATCACAACTTATCAGATACACAGTGAATTAGCAGAATGTTTTATGACATTTTAACAAAAGATAATTATTACGGAAGATGATCAGTTTCTGCAGATCTGCAAACCGTTCCGGTTTATGTGAAGATTATATCATCATTTCACAAGCCTTTTGAGAATCTGCAACAGTTCAGCTTTTATAGCATCATAAAAAGGAGATACGAAGGCATAAGGCTTTGAACCAACAAGGCAGAAAATAGCACAGATTTGGGGCAGATCATCTTTCTAAATGCCATATCAACTCAATGATAGAGCAAAGCGAGATGCTGATATGATCACAGAAATTCAATATACTTTTTGAAATACCTTTTGCTGGGCAGCTCACAGAGGTACCAGCTAATTTTAGGTACTGGATAACCGGCGGCGATGCAGCGGACCTGACCATCAACTGGTCCCTCTTGGGCAATGATAACAGGCTTACCTTACAGCAGAAAAAAAAACACAGCACATAGATATGAGAAATGTAAAAAACCAAGTGCAGTAAAACACTGTAAAAAACACGAGGTGTGTAGCTAGTCGAGTCCCAACATGTTTTATGATATTTGAAATCTGAGAGAAACTTACTTCAGGGATTGGATGTGATGAATCAAAAATCCATGAATCTAAAACGTTTCTTATCAAATAATCAAAGTCACAGTAAATACTAAGTCCAGTTACCTCCAGAAATGAAAAAAATATACAGAAATTCATCTTTATTTGTTGTGTTGCTCTTTCCCAAAATTAAGGTTACTATCATTGTTACTCATCCTTTGCTATTGTATGCTTGGTTATAGGAGGCAGTTTAACTTCATGTTTACTCTGAATGGATTCAGGTTTAACATTAATTACTGCCAGCTCTCCTGAAATCCACGAAGGCTGCTTTTTTATCCTGCATTTTATCCTCCTTAACTCAATAAATCTACAGATTTCCGACTTAACTTTTTCTTCTAACTTTACTCCACACCCTATCTCTAAAGCTGAGTTCACACACCTGGAGGAAGCTCATTCCAGCAGCCTGAAAAGGGGATCTTGCTCTTTTAGTAATGATCCATATGTCATGGAAATAGGACGAGGGTCGGAACATAGATGGACCCGTTAATCCAGAGTTTTACTTTGTGGCTCAGTTCTTTATTCACTCCAACTGAACAACGGAGTGAAGCAGATAAACTTGACAGCTCCAGGTTTGTCTGGCCATCACCTCCTCCATCCTACCATCTCTCCGGAACAAAACACCAAGATACTACAGCTGAGGCAGAGGCCATCTGTCTATCTCTGGTGGAGAACCGTAACCTTGATCCAATCCAACTTTGTTTATATAGCTCTTTAAAAAAACACGACAAGTGCTGCACAAAAGTAGAAATAAAAAAAAACACAGTTAAGTGCACTAAAATATATGAAAACAGTATAAGAATTAAGAAAAGACAATATAGAGAGGAAGCCTGTCTGATGTGCAGCAGCAAATCATCCCAGAGTTTGGGACCGGCTACAGAGAAGGTCCGTCTATGTCCTGACAGGAGTAATGATCAGCTGACCCAAGAGAACAAAGCACTACTAAGTCACAGACTAAGAGGAGTGACTCATCCTGACTTCACACTCAGGACTCCAACACTTCAGGCGTTCTCTTTTGGATTTGATAGAGTTTATAGATTTTGGACATGACATTCTCATTATGCATCCAGTTAATGTTAGCTCACTTACTGTTAATGTATACGTGAAATAACTGGTCAGCAGATGCGTCTCCATGACTGGCTGAGAATGTGTAGATCCCACCCTCAGAGCTGAGAACCCTGACTAGTCTCAGCTGACTGATGAACCTGATGAGGAAATAAACAGACTTCAACATTTGCTTCCCTCCACACACACACACACACACACACACACACACACACACACACACACACACACACACACACACACACACACACACACACTCCATTGTTGCGCTGTGTGCACCTATATTTCTGGCGGCGGACAGTGATGACGTGCTCTGTGGTGTTGAGGAGTTGCTTCCCGTTGTAGAACCAGGACATGGAGCGCGGTGCAGGATAGGCGTCAAATTCCACCCTGAGGGTCAGGCTCTCCCCTTCTTTAACATCTGCTTTGACTGGACTTGGACCTCCTAACACTGTAATGAACCCCTTATCTAAAGAAAAGAGAGATTGGTTTTCTGCGGCAGTGTTGTATTTTTATGGACCATTGGAAATCCTTTTGCATCAGTTTGTTTTGAGTTATATTTCAGTTGGCTGAGTCATGTCTTTAAACAAATAATCACAGTGTGCTCTTGTAATGTTATTTGAGTAGTGACAGATGCTTCCCGGAGGCTCTGACTGGAAATTTGCATTACATGGAAATTAGTCGGACACTTTCCAGTCTGCGATCCAGGATTTGTTTCTGGAAACATACTGATGCTGCTTTTAAAAAGAAGCTGTACACACCGGCTAAACGTATGTAAACCAACAAAAGCTGTAAGACTTACCGCGTATGTCCAGCTTCACTGCTGCGTCAGTGTGGCCTTTCTCGTTGTGGCCGTGGCAGCGGTAAATTCCAGAATCTGAATGGCTGACGGTGGCGATTTCGAGCAACGCTGAACGGACATACCCCTCAGAGCTCCGAAGGATGTTTGACGTCCAGGTCTCTTTGGGAAGCTGTGAATAATTCACATCAAACATGCCACTACTGTTTATATCGCCTAAACCATTTTTTTTTTCTAAATTTAGCATAACTTCATACATAACCAAAGTTATTTTTGATAATTACCAGCCTCTTTGCTTTTAATTGCATAAGCTAACTTTTTGAAATAAAAATAGATTCTATATCTGTAATATTAACTCATTAACTGGCCGCACTAAAATCAACAAAAAATGATTTAAAAATAAAAAAGCGGTAATTTCAATCTGCTGCTGTTCTTTAATCCTTAGAAATGTCTCGCCTGCCATATAAAGCTGTCCTAATGGTGAAAAGTAGCCTTATTGTGGAAATGTGTGGCTTTAAATTTGGAGGCACCACAACAAGTTACAGTTAAAGGATTAAAGAGGCAGGACAGACTTTTCTAACGATACTGCCACCTGTGGCTAAAACGCAGAACTGCAGCAGTCTTCTGCTCGTTCTTGTAGCGCACGCTCACACTTTTTAAAATTACTTTTTCCACCCTATGTGGTGTTTGAATTGACCTGGGTATCGGTCGCTTTTGATTATACACAAAATCCAACTTGAAAATAATGCTTCAATTATTGGCTAGTTTATAGATGCTTATAGCTGCATCGGCGCTGAGCTACTGAGGTGTTAGTCTGCTCATCAAACAAATTTTTAGTCGTAAGGGGTCAAATAAAAAGGCTATTGTACGATATTTTCCAGTAAAAACGTACAAAATGTCTCTTTAAAGCAATAAAGGCTTCATTACATCAAACCTGCTAAGACAGTGGTTCCAAACCCAGTTCCTCAGGGTACCCTTCACCTGCATGTTTTGTTTTCCTTGTTGCATCAACTCAGAAAAGAAAGCATCATAAACAGGCTTCTGCAGCACTTGGTTGCAGAGGAGGAGCTCTAATTTGAATCAGGTGTGGTAAAGAGAGACATATCTACAACATGCAGGCCAGGGCAGCTTTTTTTTGCCAAAATAACATATTTGGAAACCTAAATTACTGATTAAATATCAATATTCTAAGCAACCCGAATATCAAAATCTGCTTTGCAGACCAGCTATAACACCAAAATAGTTAGCACATTAAAAATGAAATTATTCTTAAACCTCTTGAAACTTAAAGGAAAAGTTTACCTTTTCTGACTTCCTTTAATGGATGGTTGTGCTGCTTTTCATATTGTAAGGCATTCAAATATTGTGGTTACTTTATTATTTCCTGTTTTTATTTTAACATTGTTTTCCCATAGAAAACGTCTAAATATTTGAACGTCTACATATGTTAGTAATTTATGAGACTGAGGTGAAAAAAGCATCCCCCTTCTCAAAGAGCTTATAAAATATTTTGAAGATAAATCTTACTGCTCCTGAAGGGAAGTCCCATCTAAGACTGAAGTCTGAGTTGACATTGCTGGAGCTGCAGGTAAGCTCAAACGGTTCGCCTGTTTTCAGGATGATGGTGCCATTTTGGGAGAGGCTGATCACTGGAGGCGACTCTGCCACTGCGAAAGGGAACACAAAGGCAACAACATCTTAACTGTACGTTTAGTGAGGTCAAACAAGACAGCACATAATGATCACATCCTCTGATGTGCTAATATGATACCAAATTCATGAGCTCTGAAGTTATATGCAGGCTATAATTCTTTTTTTTGTTGCGATATCTTTACGACGGATTATTAAGAAAGCACCATAATAAGGATTCCCCATGAAGTGTAACAAATGTGTATAATGTTAACACCCACAATAAACGATCCTCAGGGTGGGTGTGACCGGTGGTTTGTGTTCACATGATGCCACACAAAAACCTCAGTGTATTTGAGTTCCCAGATGTTTATTTGACCTTAAAGGACGTTTATTTTTACTATCAACAGCCTAAAGGGCTCAGATCATTATTGTTGTTTGTTTTTATTCTGGTTATTTTGCAGTAATTCTGTTTAACCTAGACACAAACTTCACACTCTGCTGCAGATCTTTGTTCAAATCCCTCGACTCCTCCTTCCCACACGTCTCCTCTTCTCCTCCCCATCAGTCTTAAGCAGACTATAGCAGCGCCTCCCCAACCCTCGCTGTTTCCACGTAGACACAGTCCTCTTGAGAGAAGAAGAAGTGTTGATTCAGTGCTGAGGATGAGGACGATCGGTTTCAGCTTTTCGCTTCTGATCGACCAACATCTTATAGCTTTTAAAGTAGCATTTTTTACAAGCCTTGTATCTCTATAGATTATAATTTGAATCCAGTTAAACCATTATGTTATCCATTGCCATGGGAATGACTTAATATTCCATCTGGCTACAGTATTATCTGGTTGTCTAATTGATCTTGTGTGTGAAAGTTCATTTTCTTAACATTTAATCCAATATGATGATAAAAACTAGCTCTTCTGTAAAGGACACCGAGGTTTTCTAGAGAACATTAGAGAACAAACAGTATTATGAAGACCAATGAAAACACAAGATAGGTCAGGAAGAAAGTTGTATAGGAAAATAAAGGCAAGGCTTGAGTCTAAAACAATTAACAAGTCACAAAAAGCCAAAGGTCTGTGCCACTTCAAAGCTATCAGACTATAAAAACATGGCCTAAAATGACTGGGTAGGTAATCAAAGCAGCAGCCAAAAGGTCTATGATACTATCTCTGGAGGAGCTGTAGAGATCCACAGCTCAGGTAACTAAAAGGACAATTAATTTCTTTATTTAAGATACGATTCCAATATTGCAGCTTTGAGAATTGGCTGATACCGATATTGATCCGATGCGATTTTAGCATGAATCATACCGACTTTTATTACTTATTTTATTCTGTACAATGTTAGAAGAGGGTCGATAGAGTGATATTACTAAAACAGGGAAGAAAAGTCAACAACAAAAGGTATGAAAACAACTGATCCGTGTAAAATTTACCAATGAGTTACAGAAACTTTGAACAGCAGCAGAGTGTTTCCATTTGTATGAAAATATCACAGAATTTAGATGCCGGACGATAAAATCCAATTTTAGCTTTTTGGCTAATATCGGACCGATATCTGATATTGATATCGGATCAGGACATCCCTAATTATTATGCAAACACTGCAAGTATGATGTCCCAAAATAGTCCAGTTTGTAGTTTTCACGATGAGCACAGATCCTCCACACAGAAAACATGTTTAAGCTTATCTGACTCCTAATAATATTACCGACCAGCAGGAGTTCTGTTGGTGAGATAAATATCAGGTGTGGAAACAATTAACTCCATTAACCAAAGAAAAGAAAAAAATCTAAACATTTTATGAAAGTCTATGATTTTATTTTGAAAGGATCTTTCTCACTTTGTCAGTTATTGTTGTGATTTCACAATTAAATTTCACATAGGTTAAACATATATACCCTCAATTTAAGGGTAATTAAATGATAATTTACCCTTGATATTTTAAGGAAACATTTTTTTCACATCCCCTCTTCTATCTTTTTTTAAACAAGTTTGAGACCAAATTATTGTAGTGAGGAAGATTTACCTTTTTAAAATGGGTTGCTACCAGATCACACAGATCTATGTTTAATCTTTCAAAGTTTCTTTTCCTTTTAACATTTGCAAAAACACACTGAAATCGTACAGTATAGATTAAATCTTTGGTTGGACAGCTACTAATTTATCTTATAAGTGTGGTTGGGTGGTTTATGTGGAGCATTTGGGAGAGCAGATAAAGATAAAGAACATCATTTACCTTTCAGGATTGTTTATTTTAGCTGTGATCCTGCTAACAATTCATATGTAAACGGAAAAAAACCTTCGGCTTTCAAAAAGAAACTGTTATGGAGATTGCTTTAATGTAAAGTAAGACGCAACATTTCTTGTCCAGTGAAGCACAGTGTAGATGTTGCTATCTCCAGAAATTGATTCCTTTAGAGCATCACACACAGAGCACTCAGTCTGTTCCTTTCTCTCCTTTCTAACTTCATCAACACCCATGAGACAAATCTAGTGAAGCTTTGCCAATTGGAATACTAATGTGAAGCCCTTCAGGCAAAATGAACCACATGTTACACTTCTCCTTTGCTCCATATCTCTTACTCACCCAGTTGAACATCCACAAAATACGGGCTGGACCTGACCTCGACTCCATCCAGCTGTCCCACACATCTGTAGCATCCCTCAAATTCCTTCGTAGCATTGCTGATGAGGACCCCTCGCTGCCTGTGACCGCTATAACTCATTCCCGAGGGCAAAGGTTTTCCGTCGCATGTCTCCAAAGCCAGGCTGGTGACCTTAGGGTCGGTCGGAAGACACGGGATGATGAGGTCCTGACCAGTCCGCACCTGCATGTTGTTCACAATTTTGGGCTGGAAAGCATTCTGAGGGTCTGGAGAGATAACTTAGATTAGAAACTCCCGGTATAGGAGATGCATGAGTGGTCGCGTCCTGAGCACCCACCTTTCACGTAAACATAGATCGAGCTTTGCTCTGAGGTGCTGTTGTTAACACAAACATACAGACCCATGTGGTGACCCTTAACCTCTGACAGTTTGACAAACGCCATCCTTCCCTCTTGCACCTCTCCATCCAGCCTGCGGTTCTTCTCCCTCTGCCACCTCAACATAAACGGGGCACTGGATGCTGTGGCGTTGTCATGGCAACGCAGCTCCAGTTTACCCCTTTTGGGAACCACGGTGTGAGGCCCAAAGGGGAAGATGACAGGCTTGCTCCACACTTAAACATAAGACAAAGAATCAGGTTAAGGACTCAGACCCATCAGCTTCAGTTGCATTTTACTGAGAAAGAAGAGAAGAGGATAACATCATGGTAATGTGGAAAACTACCTGTTTTGCAAAATTGTTCAAGCTCAGTCATAAATACATTTATGTTTGGACTGTAAGTAGGCCTTTCAATACCCGAATATGTTTAGAACAAAATATTTTCATCATAACTCAGGCTGTAAGCTACGGGGCGTTGTCCCGCTGAAAGACGAACCTCTGCTCCAGGCTCAGGTAGCACCTGTCAGGTTGTGTCCAAGGATGGCCTTGTACTTAGCTCCATCCATCCTACCACCAATTTAGACCAGCATCTCAGCAAAATCATGCAGTATCAGCCTACAGCATGATACTGCCACCGAGTTTCAATGGTTTACCAGCACACAGCATTTTTTTAAATAGTCTAAAAGGTTCAGTTTTTGTCTTACATGAGGACTTCATCTTTTCCACGTGTTTCCTGTTTCCTCCTCATGGCTTGTAGCAAACTGCTAATGGTAATTCCTATGGCTGTTTTCAGCAATGACTTCCTTCTTGTCATGTTTCCATTAAGGCCAGATTTTTAGAGCCAAGACGAGCAGGTGTCCTACCAACAGATTCTGACATCTGCGCTGTTTCGCGAAAGGCGAGAGATATCCCACTTTGCATTTTTTTTTTCACCAGTTAATGTTAGACTATGAAATAAAATCTCAATAAAAGGCCCTTGAATATGTGGTTATAAACCGTGAAATGTGGAAAAAAAGGTTAAGTGACATGAAAATGTTTTCAGTGCACTGTGTTAATGACTTTTTAGTTAACAATAAAAACATATTAAACAAGTTTTAGTCGACTAATGTACAAGACTTAAGAAGCTGTAAAGGAATCAGGGTTGGCATTTCTGCTTTCGCTGAAGACGGTCTTTAACATTAAATTTAATTGCAGCTTTCATAATGTGATGGTTAAATAGGATGTTATATCTGGCACAACGACCGGGTGCTTTTTAACCACCGCAACTCAACTGACCAATCAATAATTATGAGTAATCCAGCCACCGAGTAGCTAATCATGCATTAAAGCCCCTGCAATCCCATCCCTTAAAGATGAATACAGTCTAAACCAACCTTTTTAGTTTCAGTTAATGCCCCCCCATCACCCAGAGATTTTTCACATGATAAGCAGCATTTCAAGAACAAGATTTTCATGTGACTGCAATGCCTCAGGGCTGGAGTGGAACTCTGACGGAGCATCTGGATGCTCGCCCTCCAAAACATCAATAGACTATCTGTGTTTACTCTGGCAGTGGGCGCATGTCTCCCGGCTGATCGGCCTGTTTGGAAAAATATGCCGTTCAGGCTAAAGGTTTTTTGTAAAAACCTGCAGCAGTTTTTAAAGTCAACATTTTATTTATTTTTTTTGACAAAAGAAAAAGATGGTATTTGGTGTTGGTCAGTTTGGTCCTTTGCCATTTAACAGCTTAATATTTCTATGAAATTGAAAGGAAAATGGCTGTTAAAATTCAAATTTAAAGTTGAATTGTATTTCATTACATGTTATCTGGAATCTCTGTATTGCCATCTATTCCTAATTATTTACCCTATTTGGTAATGTTGACTTTAATTAAATGTAAGATTGAAACCCCAGTGAAATTACACAGAGTTACCTCCTGCTGATAAAAAAGAGGAAAAAAACCTACTAGTCACAAAACCTCACTTGAAAACATAGACCCACCATTTTAAGTACGATACTAAAGGCACGAAATAGGCAAAACAATACGTTGCAGACTGTGCAGTGTCGTACCAACAACGTAATTTTACAAAATAACCAAAACAAAAGGGAGTCAATAACAACAGGACGAAATAAGCATCATCCGAGAATACAGACAAAACGGAAAAAAATAAAACTGTAAAAAAAAAAACATGTCCATCCCGCAAACAAGCTCCACAACAAACAACCCCATTTCGTGGCCGCGTAACAAATGAATTACATGCTTTTTGTGACGCACTTAGTGAATTTTTATAAGTCGAAGTTGCTATACACACATTTAATTTACCAGACAACTGTAAATCTACCACCTATATTTAGAGATGCAGACTAATGAAGTTTTCAAATGATAAAATTACCTACAGTATTTATAGAGTTACTCAAATACAACTAAACTAAATAGTGTAATAGCCATGATAAACTGGTATGGAGTGATTTAACAGGTGTTGACAAATGAAGGGACGAATTATCCCGGAGCTGAGTTGTCGGTTACATGGTGCGTTTGTGTGCGCCCTTTTTTGTTTGTTCTGCTCGCACAACCTAATCCCTGTCATATCGGAGGGAAGCAGCCTTAATAATTAATGCTCTTACAAACACGAAAAGCACAGACACACACCTGTTGTCGGTTTGAAAAGTGTATTTACGAAAAAGCGAACAATGTGGGAACTGTCACATATGTAAAGTACTCTTCAGGGGAAAATGCACAGGAAGTTAAGCACACGTGCTTAAGTCTGTTACGGTTTTAATAGGTGGTTTGGTGTCTCATAAATATAAACCAGAACATTGACTTTGATTTCAAAAGATAAGAAAAATATACAGAAATGATAACTTGCGCAATAAATAAGTATAGTTTCTATCACTGTGAGACCCAAAAACGACACATTTCAAGAATCATGGAGATAACAAAACCAACTGTACACATCAAAAGTGTTTTTCTTACCTGTAAAAGGAAGGAAGATTAAATATAAGGCACACGCAACCCAAGGGGACCTCATTATTAGACAATTTATGCGCCTTTTTACTTTACTCCATGCGTTTCAATCGCGCAAACAACTATCCCACGGTGACCAATGTGATTCAGTCCACAGGTAAAAAGACAGAGGACAGGTCCATCCAGAGAACTGAGCGCACAGCGGCTGTGATGTCCTTCTGTAGACTCTGACTCCCTCCTGGTGGAGCTCACACTGATGCGCTTAAAGGCACAGCCTCCCTGCTCCCTGCTCTGGATGGCTGCCACTCCTCTTTCTACACTCTGAAAACTGATGGGTTCAGAACAAACCAATGTGGGTTAACTGGATCAAACGAAACATCCAGGCCTGTATCTGGTAATAGGTCATTGGTTTTGCTTTCTAGGTTAGGCTTTAGTTAAAAATAAGAGTTCACGTGACAAGTTTTTTTTTTTTTTGCGCAAAAAAATTAAAAACAAATAAACCATTATAAAATAAAGTAGTGGGTTAAAGTAAAAAATCCATCAGTTCCTTTCTCAAAAGCCAGATGGATACCACCTAAAATTCAAATTGAACTAAATGGATCGATCTGGGAATTTTCAGTTCAATTCATTTTTATTTGTATAGCGCCAATTCACAACATGTGTCATCTCAAGGCACTTTACAGAGGCAAAGCTGATTGCATCGACTCATTGACTTGACAGCAATCCCTCACACCAAGCATGCATGTAGAGACAACGGAGAGGAAAAACTCCCTTTTAACAGGAAGAAACCTCCACTAGAACCAGGCTCAGTGTGCAGCCATCTGGGGTTCAAGGAGACAGAAACAAATATACAGAAAGAAGCAGAAATACAGAAGGCAGTTGTCAGCTCCACAGGCGGCCCAGTCCAGGAAAGACACAACCAAGCAGACGAGCTCCGAGCCAGCTCCAGTGTCAGAGGATGAAAGAGAGCACATCCAGTTAGTCACAGTAAGAGAAACAGGACCACACTGAAAAACAGGCCAAACTCCAACATCTATAATCTAAGGTGTTGATGGTTGCAGCACGGCTGATATTTCCATCCAGAACGTAGTCACAGCCAAACAGGAACAGACCAGATGAAGTTACTATGATGTGATCTAGCAGCCCAAACATATCGCAGCACAAATACAGAAAATAGATCAGGATAACTGAGCTATTCTGGATGAGGTCTGCCGGAGGTAAAGCCACAATAGGACCAAGGTAGATAGAGCTAAGGAGAAATGTCCTGTTCTGGACTGAATTCAGTCAGAGCTTCAGTCCAGAGCAGGAGGAATGGACAGATCAGCAGAGCGATGGCTCTGGATGAGTTTGGCCACTGTATTAAAAAGAAATCTAGGATTATTTTTATTCTTCTCTATTAATAAGGAAATATATTCTGCTCTTGCTTTACGAAGCATCATCTTATACAGTGGTAAACTGTTTTTCCAGACTAGGTAGGATTCCTGTAGGAATGTAGGAATGCCATTTCCTCTCGAGTTTCCTAGTATTTTGCTTCAAAGTGCGTAACTCTGTTTTAAACCAAGGAGACAGTTTCTTACACTTAAGGTTTTCCTTTTTCAAAGGGGCTACGTTGTCTAAGGCAGTACACAGGGAACTAGTAACCTCATCAACAAAATCAGCAATTTGTGAAGGTGAATAAATTAAATGGTTGCCCTCTGCAGTATTGTTCAGTGAGGAGATAGGAAGTGGAACAGATTCTTTGAAATTTATAACTGCACTATCTGATAATGATCTGCTAAAGTGAAACCTTCTTTTGAGGGTGCAGAACCATGTTAAAGTAATTTGAAAGGTTACTAAAAAGTGGTCAGAGAGGACGGGGTTGTGAGGACAAGCTGTTATTTCTTCACATTCAAAGCCAAAAGTCAGCACAAGGTCCAAAGATGGGAATGTGTGGGACTATTTACATTTTGAACAAAGCCAATAAGTGTCTAAGATAGCATTAAAGGCTGCATTTAAGCTATCACCTTCAATGTCACATGGATGTTAAAATCCCCCACTATAATGACCTTGTCAGTATTTAACACTAAATCAGATAGGAACTCTGAAAACTGATCTAAAAATTCAGAGTAAGGACCTGGTGGATGATAAAGTTACAAACAGAAGAGATTTTGTTGCTTTACAATTTGAATGAGAGAAACTAAGGATTAAATGTTCAAAAGAATTGTAACTATTAACTGGTTTTGGACTAATCAGTAAATCCGACTGAAAGATTGTTGCCACTCCTCCTCCTCACCCAGACTTTCTGGGTATGTGAAAAGTTGAATAACTAGATGGAGTCGCCTCATTTATGCTCACATGATCCTCTTGCTGCAGCCACGTTTCTGTAAGACAGCATATGTCAATTTGATTATCTTCAGGTCACCACCTAGACAACCAGAGGTTGAATGATGACATGCGGATAAACATGTCATCACTGGTCAGATCAGGGAGGGGACCAGAGATTACGGCGTCTGCCATTTTTTTGGTAAACTTGCAGACAGAAGCAACACTAATTTTAGTGACCTCCGAATGAATGGCGTAACCAAGTGTCATTACCACCAGCGTGAAAAACAATCTTACTGTATTTCACGTTATCCTTGGTAGCAGTTTCAGGTAGGACTTGATGTCACCCGTTCTGGCCCCTGGCAAACATTTAACTATGGTCCCAGTTTTCTCAAATGCCATGTTTCTGACTATGGAGCTGGCAATTACCAGAGTGGGTTTCTCAGTGGGTGCGTCACTCAGTGGGGAAAATCGATTAGAAACGTGGATAGGTCGTTGGGGACCAGTGGGGAAAGATTTAGCACTACGGTTTTTGCATAGTCACCCAGTCACTTTCTGGCTGCTCACTTTTGGATGATCACTATGTGGACGTGTCCCTGTTCTCCGTGACTCAGTGTTCTTAACTAGCGGACTTGAACTAATTCCTGGATTTTCAACAGCCTGAAGCCGAGACTCTAAATCTGACACCCTAGCCACCAAAGCTACAAAAATATTACACATCCCACTATCGCTAAAGGAGGCCAAAGAATAAATGAACATCGGACACAGAGGGAAGGAGAGAAGCAGTGCTAAGCTAGCATTAGTACAGGCTAGCTACCCCTCGCTACAAGAAATAAAAAATAAAAACATAAAAATTGTGTAAACACAACACGTGCCAGGTAGAAAAGTGAAGCAGAAGGAATTGTAGTTAAATCTGCTTCCGAACAGTTAGATTAGCTTAGAAATATCACAGAAAAGAGAATTTAGCTCAGACGAAGATAGCCTGAGCAGCAGCTCAGGAAACAGGAAATGAACACGATACGTCTCACCAACAGCGCCCCCTCTCTGGGAGTGGAACTCAGTGGACCATTAAGGGGAGGCTCCTGTACACACTTTGCAAGAAAGAAACATTTCTGTATAGAGGCTAACGCATCTACCGACTCCTGGCAAGATATATTTATGGGAGTTTGTGAAATCACAAATCTTGTGACAATTCTTCTCTCTTTCAAGGTAATAGAAATGCTGGACTCTGGAAGGAAGAGAACCCAGATACTAACAGGGAGAAAATGCAAGCGAACAGCAGTGGTTAGCTGTGCCTCTCACTGTTAGACAGGGTGTCTACCTCAGAGTATGTCCCTGATGTCGGCTATAAGCGCTAAATCTGTCTTTTACAAAAATCCCAAATAAGCCTGCAAGCAAACCATGAACCATTAGTGGAACCTTATGCTACTACATATCAAAAAATGATTAGCTCACCCATCTCTGAATAAAGTCTCAGTTTGTCTCACACTAGGGAAAAACATTGAATTCCAACCCACAAGACATTAGTATTAGTGGTCTGCAGACCAGACGCCCAAGACATTGCAGGTAAGTAGTCCACATACGAATCCAGGTGAAAAGAAGCTATAAAAAATATCTTGTTAAACATTGACCATCTCTCTATAATGATCAAGTGCATCTGGTTGATGTTTTTTATGATTTTGTGAAATGATTCTAATGTTTCGATGATTTGCTTTCTACTCAGTAGATGTTTTTGATGATTTTACTGCATATTTGTTCTGATGTTAACAGTTACCCTCTATTCTTCCTAATATTTAAACCACTGAGAGTTCAGAAATTCAACTAGTGTTGACTTACAGGTAATTGGTTATTATAAATGACCAAAGCATGTCTTTTAATTCACATATTAAGGGCCTTGTTTTTCTTTTCTTGCAAGAAAATAACTTGTATTTGCAACTTTTTTACCAATGTTGGATTATAATAATCTGCATTTTACAAATGCACCTTCACAACACCTTAAGAAATAAGATAGTGTGAACCATGTTGCCCTGGGTTTTATTACTGGTTGTGGAAATTGTTTTCACCATTGTATTCTGTATGCTGTTGCCGTAGTATTTAGCAGGTAAAAGGCTAATATTTTCCTAAATATGTAGAAAAAACCCTGTTTTCTTGTACCAAGTAATTAACTAAACCTACTTACATGTTAATATTTCATTGTTTGATTCTGTAGAGGAGGGCTGATGAAATCGAATCTGTCTGAGGTTCTAAATTGCTTAAAAAAGGAAGATCTATGAATATTGATTAGCTCCCCTTCTGTCTCTGCTTTAATCCAACGTACTGGTGGACAGATTCTGACCTAATGTTTGGTTAGAAATACCAAACGGCATAAACTCAGCGTTGGGGGTTTCAAGAACTAACCCAGCAGTTTTAAGTGTACTGTCCTGCACTGGCTGGACAGCAGCCAAACCTGTGAGTCGGTCATTTACTGGAAAAAAAAAAACAGCTCCTGTCTAAGTCAGCCTTTCTAACTTACACCGTCACTGCAGCAAAGTATATTTCAGAAAGAAAATCCTGTCAAGAGAGCTGAAAGGTAGCATTCAGCAAAAAACAAGCTCACTGAGAGTGTTTATTCCTCAGGTTTTAGCTGTGTTTTTATAAAGCTGGGCAGGCGTTTGCTCCATATTGGCAGCTCACTGATAGATGGCTTACTCTCCTCTAATCAGTATTATATTGTTGCAGCTTTTATCTAATTTAATCAGCTGATATGATGTAAAAATGTGCAACATACATTAAAGATATAAACATGGCTGGCCCAAAGTTGCATGGGATCATGAGCAGATATTTCATTTAGGCTTTCACAAAGCATCAAAACTATTTCTTTTAAATTATAGAAGGCTTTTGTGGGTTTAATGTTTCCTAACTACCAGTGACACCAGATAAATCATTTAATCACAGAATGTTTTTTTGGTTAAATGAAGTCAAAATCTAGCAAGGAAGACACACTGAACTATTCTTCTTCTTATTATTATTATTATTATTATTCCCTTTTTTCCACATATTAGTAACACACCAAGCAAAGAGCAGAGGAAGTTCTGCTCAGATGACATCTGGTGTCCCATAAGTAGAGGAAATGTGCTTTTGGTCAGTCACTTGGACTTTCTTTGTTCCTCAAGGAGTCATAAAAGTTTTTGGGTCAAGTCACAAAGCAATTCAGGGATCCATCAAAAACAGACAAAAAAAACCAAAAAACCCTAAAAGCAATGTGCCTTTCTAATCACATTTTCCTAATGGCTAAGCAAGCACAGGTTATTGCATAATTTACTTGCATTACTCTGCCTGTCCGAGTTTGTGGTTAAACATGTATCAGTTGCTTTCTTAGAAGTTAGTTCATCCGTTCTCTATATTTTCCAGACAAATCAAAGTTAGTTTTAAAATAACTCTTTGCGTTTCCCCCCTAGAGCTGTACTGTCGTATTGCAGCCCACCACGACTTAATTTAATTTTAAAAATATAGAGTTTTTATAACATTTTGCTCTGAGTGAGTTTTTTTTTTGTTTTTTCAAACAGTATATTAAACAGTAATGATACAAAAAATAATCTGACTCTCTCAAAGCCTCCAAACTGCTACTTGAACTTGAGACTTGTGTTACCTTGAGATTAGTTTGTCAGTTTTGCAGTGCTCTGTAATGTTAGATTTTGTTACATATATTTGCATTTATGTGTATCTATCAAAACTTGGATCAGATAATGAACAGCTCAACCAATGAATGTGTGAAGTGGAAGTCTCCAGGAACCAGGTAGGGGGTCCACTCTTGATTTGACCCTTTAGTAGAACCTCTCAAAGCTGCAATTCACCAAACTCAAGGTTTTGAAACCAACTTATAACTTAGAATGACCTTCATTTAGTAATATAATCGACCAAGCCATACAGATATCATCTACAAAGCTGTTCTGGCATTTTTAAGTAACCACTTTATTCCTGTGTTTGTTATGGCTGAAATGCAGCAACAAAGCATAGGGAAAATCACAATATTAATTCTTCAATTAGAAATTAAAAGGTTATATTGTGGTAAAAAATATCCAGAAATTGAATTATTTACTAAGACACAAGACAAACATGAAATTTAACTACTCGAAGGCACATTTTGAACTTATGCTAGGACATAAGGGATTGCTATTCCACTCTTCTAAGATGGAGAAAAATATATAAATAACCTTCTGTATTTAGTAGTGGAAAATATATTATAAAGTTTAGGAACACTTGGTTACCCTTAAGGAGCATTTAGTGCCTACCAAATGTTAAAAAAATATATTTGAACTTAATTCTCCTAAATACTGGGTTTTTCTCCATCTGAAGGATGAGTCAGGAAAGGTTATTTAGTTCAGTCTAATGTCACTTTTAGGTTTATTTAACAAACTTCATCTTGACCGTTAAGTGTATTTACATCTATGTTTGCATAAGAATAGATCTGAAGTTTATCATCACCAGATCGTACTTAAGAGTAGCACTAATTTTACTGCAGTAAAAAGTAGCCATCCAATAAATTACTCAAGTAAGAGTAAAAATGTAATTGGTAAAAAGTATTTACTACTTGACTACTGAATAACTGGTGACAAAATCTGACTGAATGTTTTAAAAATTATGTTAATTTTCAAAAAAATAATGTTCTCTGCAAATTTTGAAAATGAGATAAGGAAAAAAATATCTAACATTCAGTTATTACACAATAATTTCAGGTGGAAGACGCACCATAAAATCTCTGATGTCATTACTGATCGTATTTTAATTTCATATGAAGAAATTCCTTCAGCAAGTGAAGTGACTTGGGACTTCATTGTGTTTAATAATGTTTTCACTAACAGGTAACTACATTACCGCTAAAATATTACCTGTCTGAGCTTCTTTAAAGAGCAGTTCTTTGGTCAAAGTGTGACTTTTACACTTAGCTAACAGCACTAACGTCCCCTAACTACTTAGCATAAATATGGGTAATGTTGGCGCGTATGAACAAACTAATTCTTTAATATGAACTGAATTAATTATACATAGTTTTAATATTTATCCTGTTATCTATCTTGACTAAGCTTCAGGTTCACTGAAGTTCAATCAGATGCCCGTTTCGTTAAAAAACGACATTCTGTGAGAGAAGATGAGGCTCCTTCTAGTCTCTTCTCTGGGTC
Organism: Jordanella pulchra; assembly: GCA_034780135.1. Taxonomy (NCBI): domain Eukaryota; kingdom Metazoa; phylum Chordata; class Actinopteri; order Cyprinodontiformes; family Cyprinodontidae; genus Jordanella; species Jordanella pulchra. The sequence goes on from JAUZNJ010083910.1 coordinate 43,873, forward strand.
ACAGCCATTGAACCGAGCAAATAAAATATATCATTAGCATAAACTCATCATTTAAGTTAAATAAACGAGGCAGTCTGGTTTGTTTTTTTTGCGTGTTTGTATCTAATGAAGCCTGGCATTAATCCAGTGATTTAGCTACAGTCTTTCATCATTAGCAAGTATGTGGTGACAGTGAGGAGGAAGATACATTTATATAAGTTTACTGTGTTTGTTTTGCTTTTGTTTTTTGTTTCATGCAATCAAAAATGTCTTCTTTAGCACAAACTAAAGTTGATAAATTAATTAATGAATCCCAAAAAGTTACTTTAATGAGATCTGGTGAACTTTGAACCTTCCAGTTGTAGTTTGACACCTTCTGGTAAATGTCTCATCCAGAGAAAAAGTACAGTGAAGGTGTTAAAAGAACAATGCGACTGTGGTCCAGCTGCCCATCTGCTCCATCAAGATCTCAGTCTCTGAGGATTTATCCACCAGGATCATTCATATGTCAGCTGTTGTCTGAGTTCACATGCCATTTGAGAAGTTTATATGCCTTCCCTGTTACATTATTCATTATTTAGGTGCGTGTCTGCAGCAGAGCTGGGCTGACTCAGTTTGACTTTGCCTGTGTGTGTGTATCTGTGGATCTGCAGCGTGACTCACTCAGTGCTTTTAGACAGATGAGGACAGCGGTCTCACTGAGGGCAATGGAGGTTTTATACAAGAAAAATAGCCACTTAGATTGAATTACGTAATGAAAAAGATTCCTCTCTCTCCTTGCTCCTCCTCCCCCCATTGTTCCTCTTCACCTTGCTTCTCTCTCCCTCCGTTTTTAGTAACGCACACACAGACACACTTGCACATACATCCTAACTCAATCACCTGCAAATGGAGCTATCTTCACACACACACCCCCAGGCAGCAACGAGCACCGTTTTTGACACATGCTGGACAGCAGAACGCACACACATTTAGCCACACAAGCAGTTCAAAGAAAACCTCACTGTTCCTCCCTGTAATGATTGGTTAAAAGCGAAGGTTGCTTCTTTTTTTCCCCTCCCCAGTACAATTCAACAATTCTCTTTGTCTGCTGAGTGGACATTATAAACCTGATATCTGTCCATTTGTCTCCACTAGAGTACGGTCAGAGCAGGAATGTTTTTTTTTCTTTATATCAACTTTGTGTGGTTGTTAAGTGTCCATCGGTGGTTCTGTTATTGTTCTTTGCTTGTCAATAATAACTGATGAGACTGGACTAAAAGCTCAGAAAGATAAATAAATATTTAGTTTTGTTTCTACACAGAAATGTAGAACTTTTACTTTGATTGGATAGGCATAACTGTAAAGTGGAGGAAAAAAAATCTATCATTCTCATTATGCTCATCATCCCTGAGTGAAAACTTTATAAGATCAGCTTTTACTAAAATAACACCTGCATGTGCTTTGCGTTATATCTCTACGTGCTCAGTCAAACTCATGGTGAACATCAATTTTTAAATCCTGGCTCAGATCCTTGATTGGATTTAGGTCTGGCCTTTGACTGGTCCTTTTAAACCCAATTTGCTTTGATCTAAACCGGTCCATTATCACAGTCTCTATGTTTTTGTTTCAAATCTTTTGCTGCCTCTAACAGGCTTCTCTCCAATACTGCCTTATATTCCTCTGTCCCATCAACATTTACCAACGTCCATGTCCTTATTAAAAAATAAAAAAAGCCCACCCACCAGGATTATGCTGCTATTACCCTGTATTGTAATAGTGTTGGTGCATTACAGTGTTGTGCACCACTACACAAAGCATTTTACATCTTTAACTAAATTCTTTAGTCTCGTCTGACTGAAGCACCTTCCTCCGATTGCTTGCTGTTTCCCATTTTTAGTGTTTCCCAGTTAAACAGTGCTCTTCCTGCTACCCTTATATAAAACCCTAAATTTGTAATCTGTAAACAGACAGTAACAACAGTTAGTTGTTCTGTAGACTGAAAATCCCACAGTTGACCGAACAAAAATATGTACATCTAGGAAAATGAAAGAAGATGACAAATTCCTTAGTTTGGATGAAAAACATCTAAAATGCAGCTCACTGGTTAGAGTAAAATCAGTCAATAAAACAGTGGTCTGTGGTTAAATCATTTTATTTCCACCAGCTTAATCTCTGATGGAAGCTAATGCGGCGTGCATATAAGTCTTTACTGTCTGCGTTTAACACAGTATTCTCCTGAGCGCTGCTTAGCAAGTTTCTAGCATTTGGATGGAGAGGCGGTTTCTAGGCTCCACTCAGCAAGTTAGGTATTGCAGCTTTAGGTTAGCACTTGAAATATAAGCTCTTGGGATGACAGAGTCCAGAAAAGAGTTAATTGAAAAGTCTTAACTTAGGGTGGATGTTTTTCCAAACAGAAATTTCCACTGAAACAAAAAATTGAAGGATTTCACAAACAAAAAAAAACTAATTTGTCTGTAACCGGGTTGGTGACATCACAAACGATATAAAAGTTTAACTTAGGTAAACAAAGCATAAGAAAAGATCATGAAAGAGGAATTTGAAACATCTATTAATCACCCCTGATTTAAGAAATGTCACCTCAGACTTGGGTAGATATTTCTCTTAACAAAACAAATCGAAAATTGGCCAGGAGATGCTCTGTAGGTAACAAACTATTTCTGTAGTGAGTATTATTATTTTTACATGAAAAGCTTTAATTTATGGAGAAATTAAATGCAAAACCCCTTACTTTTGTTCTCAAAACTGGAACACACACCATCACAAAAAACACCTTACTCATAGCTACAACAATTATTATTATAATTAAAAGAAGCAGGTTCCGTTTCCCAACAGATGGATCTTTGTGTTGTGAAACAAAGGAGGCAGAATATGCCACAGTAAGCTGTGGAGGCATCACACTGCTGAGATAACCGTATGTTTGAACCAAAGAGATGATGTGGATTGAAAATGTGTCAGCGTGCGTATCTGTAGAAGCTAATATGAGTGTGGGTAATTACTGATAGCCCCACGATCGTCCTCTGTCTGGATAAACCCGATTAGCATTGAATAGGCTGTGAGCCACTCTAATCCACCGTAAGGAGAGAGGGATGGACACAGGAGGTGAGAGAGTGGAGCTGTAAACAGAGAGAGAGGGGGAAAGAGAACAAGAAGAAACAAAGATGGAGTGTATGAGAGGGGCAGGGAGGAAGATAAAAGGTAGATAGGGGAGAGCGGTAATGAAAGTAAACAAGTAGAAACTGCAAAAACATGAGAATGAGCTTCAAAACGCAGCGGCTCCTTCGCCCCTTTACTAGATCACTTCTATTATTAACAGTTATTGGCATTTGCTCTTCTTTTTCACTCATAGTTTCTTACCTTAAATCCAATTTTATTTATCTTCAAATGTAAGTATTATGATTGTTTATGGAGATAAAGTCATAAAACTTCTTTAATAAAAACGTATCCAGGAGCAGTTGTAGGTTTATTATAAAAAAAACTGTAGATCCTACAGTAACAGTTCTTATATCACTCTCCAGAAGAAGCTCACATGACAAAATACTGACACAACTGAATCAAGGTTATCAAGGGATTTTAACTGCATTAAAATCAGGGTATTTTTTTTACAAGTTTCAGCAGCTGCAGCTTTAGGATTCTGTATCAAGTTGCACTCTTTTACAAACATGGACTTTCTCTTCTGTAATTTAAAATAAACCGTGTTGTATAAAATGCAAGCAATTAAAACATGAACTTTAGATATATGGACATTGGCTGAAAGCCCAAAAGATGTTTTAAATTGTTTTAAAAACACTAAGTGAAAGGAAGACAGAACATGTTACAGAAAGTGCTGTATTCAGGTGCCCTGGAAAATGTGGGGTAGAAAATAAATAGGAAAGATTTTCCAAGCACACCATTTAGACTATAAAAACATCACTATAAAATAAACAAAGGTTGGTGATTATGCAGATTAGTTTATCTGTAAGGTAATAAAAAATCTAGATAAGAAAATGTAGATAAATCTAGATAAATTAGAAAAAAATCTAGATAAATTATGAATCTTAAATTAGCAAACCAGTTTGGGCTAAGTTCAATAAACATGAAGTTTATACCTTTTGTAATTTTTAGGTTTGTGATGGACTTAAACGCAGATATTGACTAAGGAGAAATTTGAGTTTTTTTTTTTTTTAGTTAAAATGAGAACTTGCAGAGGTTGGATTAGAAAGTAGGACATGGATCAGGGCAGAGTAATGGGATTCAGCAGAGAACAATGGGACATATGTGCACAGGGACAAGTGGAGAAGGACAATAAATGCACAACACAACTCAAGCCAAACAAACTTAACGGCCAAGTTTCATGACAACTTTACCTTCAACAAATGTTAACACTTTAACAAAGCTGGAGTCGGGAGCTAAACCTACAGAGGGTAGTTCCACCACTGCATTCAACACAAAGGTAAAACTTCAAACATATTTGATTAATCAGTCAATTGTACATGATCTACCAAACCAAAATGCCCTCATCAAAAATCATAACATTACTCTAAATATGCATGGATGCTTTTGCACAGATGGGAATTACTCCCAAAGCTGCACATAATGCCCACTGCAATTTCCATGCAAACAAAACAACAAGGAACCAAAGAGAGATCTGATGCAGAGTTATAATCCACCCAAGTGTCAAATGATCCCAATCAAAACTAACTGAGTGCAGCTGACGCAAAAAAAAAAAAAAAAAGCCGTGAAAATTTCCAGTATAAAATGGGAACATTGTGTTATTTCAGAAAGTCCAATAGGAATGCAAATGTCTCAGGTGCACAAAAGGCCTTTAAAAAGAAATAGTAAGAAGATGAGGCATGAAATGAGGTGAAAAATGAATTAAAATGAAGTGTAGGGAAGCTGGGGAACACATCTGCAGGGGAGATCAGTTTAAAGGAGACAGAGTGAATAAAATAAATGCAATTTCCATGATAACTTTAACTCAGAGACCATTAGCAGCCATCTCTGACGTCCCGGTGCGTGTGTGTGTGTGTGTTTTAACTACGTGTATGTGAGAAATTATAAAGAGCCACATGAAACTCACACGTATGATATGATAGGGTAAATGCTCATGATATGAACCCCCGCAGGGTTTTCACACAGAAGAGAAAAATCAATGTACTCCTGACTATAACATTACCCCCTCTGAGGTAGGAGGTGCTGCACATGCATGGTGAGTCTCCTCCCAGCGGCGGGGAGATCAGCTTCAATTCTGTTCATGCCTCTGTGTGCAATCTCTGTGATGGCACTTAAAGTGAAAGAGAAGAGCTGGAGACAATCCACAAAATTTCCGAGTCATTTACTGAGCAGCTAAACAGAACCCACTTAAACAGTGAAAGGCCATAAAAGCATTAACGGCAACCTCTTGCAAACAAAGGCAGAAGTCACAAGAGTCGGTTTACTGATGATGAGTCCACAGCTGCTCTAAGTCATAAAAAAGAAAGATGTAGCTTTCTGTGAGAGGAAAATAAGTCCATGCCTTGCAAAACATTGTCATGTTGCAATCCTAAACTTTAAAGAACATGACTGGGATTTTGTGTGATAGATCAACCCAAAGCAGAGAGAAATCTTTATAATAGAAGATACATTATCCATTGTTTAATTCAGTTAATTCAACAAGTCTTTAGAGGTATATGTTATTTAGCAGAACATGTTGAGAGAATGGGTGTTTTGCTATTGTTTTTTGCAAAACAGTTCCAGCACAGTCAGGTTACATGGAGAGCATCTGATAACATCAATCTTTAAGTCCTGGCTTGGACTGTAAACTCAGTTTAGGTCTGCACTTTGACTAGGCCATTCTAAAACCCAAAGGTACTATGAACGATTCCATTTAAAAATTGGCTTTGGTTTTATCTTTGTGTGGGAAGGCAGCCACTGTGTCAGTATCGATGTGTTTTTGTAGCTGCACTCTGTTTAGCTTCGCCTGTAATCCACCCAGACTAACTTCCTAGTCACTGCTGAACAAAAGCATCCCCACAGTAAGATGCTGCCACAATCATACTTTAGAGCAGAGGTTCCCAAGCTTTTTAGCGTCTAACCCACAAGAGGGCACCAACTGACTCACGATCCACACTTTTGGTCAAGAATCAAAATATTTCTACACAATCAATTCACCAAAGTAGTTGTTTTTGTCACTTTTTAAGTGATGCTTTTATGTCTTTGAGCACTTAAACATTCATTTTTATCATTTAGTTTAAGTTCTGTATGGATCTCAAGACCCCAAATGTTTGATTAAGGAGCACAAATGGGGTCATGACCCCATATTTGAAAATCAGTGCTTTAGAATGGGAATAGTACATTTAAGTTGAAGTGCAGTTTAATTTCTCCAAGTTTTCCAACACTCACATATTGTATGAAGGCCATAGATTTAAACTGGACACCTTTAATGGATTCCTTACGTGAATTGAAATTGGACTTTATGCTGTATTTCTTTCATAGTTTTTTTTTATCTGACAAAGTATCTATGAAGGACAGATTTATAGAGTATAACTGTTGTGATCCGTTATCTGCCTGCCAGCTCATGCGAGCTGGGTCTTTGATTTTCTGTTGCTCTTGTGAAGAGCTGAGACTGGACCTGTGTCTGAACTGTGAGAGTCCGGAGTTTGCCTGCCAGCTCATGTGAGCTGGGCCTCTGTTTTTCCTGTTACTCCTGTTGCTCTTGTGAAGAGCTAAAGACCTGACCTAATTTGAACTGTTTGTATCCGGAGCCTGTCTGCCACTTTTCCTCCAGCAGAGCGCGCCATGGGTC
>JAUZNJ010083911.1:0-16542 GCA_034780135.1 Jordanella pulchra
AGCTGGACCTCTTGATGACCTTGTCCAGTCTGTTCCTGTCCCTCTCTGTGATGCTGCTGCCCCAGCAGGCCACACCGTACAGGATGGCAGATGAGACCACAGAGTCATAGAAGGTCTTCAGGAGTGGCAGGAGTAAAAGTACCCAAATGAACATCAAACTTTCAGGCCATAAAAAGGTTAATAGACAGTAAATCCTAAAATGAAGGGGATCTAACAATGAGCGACATAAAATAAAAAAACATGAAGGGCCATCATTGTTTGGGGCCACAAAACATCAAGGGCTCCGAATGTCTGAGGGCCCGGCTGTCAAAGGCCCTCACCATGAAGACCCACAACCATGAAGATCCTGTGATAACTTGAGTGCACAAACGTTTTGGTCAAACGATGGTCTGGAAACGGATCCAGTTCTGCAGGTACCAGGAGTTCTGACCCGTTTGGTTCACAAGGTCCAAAGTAGGGCCGATGCATTGGTGGTCTCTTCCTAAAGGTGCTATTTAAAGCCCAGAACCACATCCAAGTGGAGTTTCTCTGACATCCTGACCTGACCCAGGTCCAGGTTCTGTTTGTGTCTGGGTTCTTTAGAACATCCCAGAATAGCTCGGTGTGTTCTTCAGGGAAAGTGTCCTCCACACATTAAGAGTCCAATCATCTCCTCCCAAACACTGTAATTGAATCATTTGGTCCAATTAGGTGAACAAACACGGGTCCGGCGCTGGCAGGCAGGATTAACGAGCTGCACTTCAGGCTCTGTTGACACTAACGAGTTTAAAGAAACATCCTGTCGCTGATTAACTCCTTCCAACAACAAGCAGTCAGAGCCTGAGAGCCAACAGGAAGGTCTGCAGACCACCAACCAAACAGGAGCAGCTCCACCCCAGCATCTTTAAACTGGGAGGACTGGGCCGACCAGAGGATCAGATTTAACATCTGGACCGTCTCAGACTGGTTTCCTCCACCAGTTGGGTCATCATGTGGCGATAAATATGGCCGATCCAGTACCAGCCGGTCACTGATCTGGTCTTGTGGTGAATCTTTAAATCCTGAGGATTTACCTGAAGTGAAGCTCCACCCCTTAACTCACCATGTCCGTTTGTCTTGAACGTTCCGCTTGTTTCCGCTTTTTGTTTCTGGTTCCATCTCAAGTTTTGTTCTGATTGTTTATCTTTGGCCTCCTGCTGCTGTTCCCAACGAGGCTCCTCATCTTCCTCCTCCTCCTGTCCTTTCCTCGGAGAACAAAGTCTCCTCTGTGCCGGCTCTGCAGCCTCATTGATGGCTGCTGACAGACGGTTTCATCAAAAACAGATTTGTGGGTCCAGTTATCATCGGGGGTCATGTTGGACGGTTCTGGGAGCGGAATCCAGGCAGAGCTGGAGTGTCTTCAAACGGACCGTTTTTATATAACTCTGCTGTGGCTGATGGAGGCTTTTATGAAAGTGAACTCCTCCCAAAAGGAGCTCATTTTTCTCTCACTTTAAAGACTCAACTTTACCAAACAGACCAAGACTCCAGTTGACAGTTTAGCAGGGGTCAGACCCGCTCAGGGGCCACATTTAGCTCCCATTCCTCCCTTTTGGATGTAATTGGTCTTCAGCAGGATCACCGGATCTAAAGTGTAGCAGCCTTGACTGACGGTTTTTATCCTTCCATCAATAATGATGACACATCTCCATCTTGTCTGACTCAGCTGCGCTATCACGTTTTAGCCACCAGGCGTCACTGATTCCTCTTAAATTCTTTGGTTTAAACGCTTAAAAGTTGCTGAGGTTTAACAACGTCCCCGAGGATTATCTGAAGTAACTGAGACAGCTCCCCCTGCTGGCCACACCAAACATATCCCAAGTGACCTTTAACGTTTCTTTCTCTTCAGTGTGTTTTGAAGCCAAGGTTATTTCCTCATCACAGCGGCTGAAGTGAGCTCGTCCTATAGCCGAGATGGAGAGTAATTGTGAAGCGGTGCTGTTATCCTGTCATGCATGTCTGCTTTTTGTGGCGTGGCACAGTCCCGTCAGATCAAACATGCATAAAGTGTTAAAACTCAAGGACGTTGTTTTTCTTTTTTCTTCTGAAGTTTGACAACTGCATCATCACTCTCATGTTAACAGACTGATGAAATTTGTTCAATAACAAAAGGATCTGTAAGGATGTGTGTTAAGAAGTGTGTTATTTTATACCAGCATGTAAAAACAGACCTAAAAAAGAAATGCAAATTTTCTTGGTGCTTCAGTTGAGACGTCATCAGAACCATCCTGTCCAGATTAACAAAAGCCCGGTCCAATAATCCAACCGGACGGAAACAACCGGGTCAGACTAAAGCTAAAAATAAGATGAATAACAGCAGTTTCTTCTTATCTGTTTATCTCCATCCCTTTATTTCCTCCAGCCCCTCCTCAGTCCCTAAGCCTCTCCTCCCCTCTCCTCTCTGGGTTCTGTGGTTTGAGGCTTGCCCACTTAGGACCCATGATGGGTTTTTGGTGGTCAGGGTCCGTGGTGCATCCTGAAGTCCTGCAGCTGCAGCAGGGAACCACAGAACAGTAAACCTGGCAGAGGCAGAGACCAGACTGTGGTCTGAGAAAAGCCTCGGGTCGAAAAGTCCTGCAGCTCAACAAACAGCTCAGTGTGAGCAATGATTCCCCGAACCTCAAGCTACACACATTGATTATCCACAGAAATATGGATCTGTTTGGATAATTGGCCTTTTTTGTATGAAAGCAACACCTCTGATCTGCATGAATCCACAGAACCACAGACCAGAGTCAGCTGACACACGAGAGCTCAGCGTTCAGCCGCATTAGTCCAGATCACTACAAATAGTGAAGGTTAACCTGTCCAAAAGGTGACGGCTGGATGAGCTGCTTGGTTCTTCTGCTCAGGCTGTTTGTCCTGTAAAAGCTTCTCTTCACTTTGATGGATTTCATTCAGGCAAAGCAAGTTTATTTCTACAGCACATATCATTAGCAAGACAATTCAAAACGCTGCACATAATGAAAAAGAAAAAGACAAGTTTATTGGAGTGGCATAAACACAACAGGGATAATACAGAGACAGGCAGAGTTATATAAAAAATGCTAAACTGACTGATGATGAAAAGAGAATTGGGCTGAAAACATAATGATTAGATTTCTCAGTCAAAGACCTTTAAAAAAATGTTTTTAAACCTGATTTAAAGCAACTGAGGGTTTCATCACTTTTTACAGTTTTCCAGGGTTTTTCCAGATTATTGGAGAGTAAGAACTGACATCTATTTCTCTGTCTTTGGTTCTGATTCTGCAGAGTAGATCCAGTAGACCTGAGAGGTCTGTCTGTTGATCCCCTGCCAACCAGTCTGTGATGTCTTTTGGAGCTCAGCCATTTAGTGGTTTCTAGACTAAAAGAAGGATTTTAAAGTCTGTTCTCTGAGATCTGGGGAGCCAGTGGAAGGACTTTAGAACTGGGCTGATGTTCTCTACTTTCTTAGTTCTAGTGAGGACGCAGGCAGCTGTGTTCTCCTTTTTTGGCTGACCTGTGAAGACTCCGCTGCAGGGATCGACTTTACTAAAGATGAACAAACAGGAAGTAGTTTTCAAGGTCCTGCATTGGCCCTTTAATCCTGGAGATGTTCTTCGGGTGAACGAGGGCCCACTTTGTTTCCGTCTCTGTGAGCCTCTGAAGGTTCAGGTCTGGGTCCATCAATACACCCAGATTTAGAGCCTGATGACTTACCCAGAGGTGTGATTTACTCCGAGCTGGAATGGATTCATGGTCACCAGGTGACATGGTGATGAAAAGCTGGGTGTCGTCATGGTAACTGATGTTGTTGTTTATTAAGATCTGAGCTAGAGGAAGCATGGAGATACTGAATAGGGTGGGGCCTAAGAATCCTTTGTCCAGGATTCCAGCCTCTATCTTTTCTTTATCTCTCAAACTTTTCTTTCTATTTCTATCTGTGTTCTGCTGTGATCTAGAGCAGTAAACATCTTAGTCATCTGAGGCAAAGTGTCAGAACAGATCAGAACCTCCTCGTCTAAAAGGAGCCTTCCTGCTGAAATAAGTTCTGCTGGTGAGGTGAACCAGACTTTTGAGCTAAGAGATGATAGTTTGGAAACCAAACATTAATAGAGATTCAAGCCGATGTTGTAAACCTAAAATGTGAGGGACCAAAGGAAGGTGATGTGGAGGTTCTGGTGCTGGGAAAGCTGACAGATCCAGATGAGTTCATCTTCCCTTTTCCCTCTTCAGACCGATTCTTCACCAGGATAATTAGAGCTGTTTTAAAGGTTCTTAGTTTAATTTCCCCTTTAGTCAGTAGCTGCAGGTTTGTTCAGGTTGTCTTTAACTTTGTTCCTTTTATTCAATCAGTAATTGATATTACCGAACATGAATATAGTTTTAATTGTTGACTCAAATGGATAAAAAACATCTCTGATTTTAAAACTGTTATTTTTCAAAGTATATTTTAGTATTTTTTAGGTTTTGGATGAAACATTTCCGATCACAGTCTTAGTCTGCTGACACCAGCAGCACTGGTGGGTAAACTTTTGAACATTTGTGCATCAGAACCGATCCAGTTTTTAGGTAACCAGCCTGCATCCACCTGTGGATGTTTTCTGTCTGTGAGGTCAGGATGAACAATCAGACCCATCAAACTAAAGGGAGGTCCACTGAGAACAGGTGAAAACTTTCATCTGATCAACCCATCCGAGCTCCATCAGCGTCCCTGCCTTCATCTCCTGGAGATCAGCGCCACCATGTGGACAGATGATGCAACAGCAGCTGCCTCTCTGCCATCGGGGTTAAAGGTCATCTCTAACATACTTCAGCTCAGATAATAAATGATGAATCTGCAAATGATAAATGCAAATGACCAGATAAAACTAAAACAACATTTGAATCTCCTTCATCTCCAGAAAGACCATCTTTGACTGAACGGTTCCTCTGTTAGCCTGCTTTAAATGTAATGACGGTGAAATCTGATGCTTTGAACTTTTAATAACATTTTGCCAATAGCAGCTAAATATTACTGTATTAAAGGAACTACCCACACCTGGCCACATTCATTCCCACCAAAATAAAAGTGATTATATAACACCTAAATGTATGAAAAACATGTTGAAATGAGGAATCCGATGCTGAATTTTAATAATAATTGTACACATGAGACTTTAAGGAGAACAATATTTAAACTATTTAAACTATCCATACATCAGACCAACAGCACATATTTAACCTGATGACAATGATTCCAAAAGATTTGTTATAATATAACCCACACTGGTTCTAATCAGGTTGGACTAAAAGTCTGGTTCAGAACGTGGACTTTGGTTTTTATAATTGATTGATTTTAAACTAGATCCTGTGTTCAGATTTGGATCCTAATGGACCGAGCCTCTGCAACGAATCCCAGGATGGCTGGAAGGATTAGAAGAGGAGTGAGGTTTAGGAGAAAAAAATGAAAGAATGAAAGAAAAACTTGTACAATAATCATCACACAACAAATGTCAAAAACAGCTCAGAGGTCAGGGGAAACACAATGAGAAGCCCTGATCAATGGATGGCAGAAAACATGATCCACCACGGCAACAGGAGGAAGAAAGGAGCCTTAAAGTGCACATTTCACACCAGTGGGACTTATTCATTCTACTGACTAAATCAATTCAAATACAGTAAAGCAATGTGCAAAATTTGAAATCTACAATGAATAACAAACAAGCAATAACTAAAATAAAACAGTAAAGTTAATTTAGTATAGAAATGCACAAAGCTGAATTTCCATCCTGCTGGATCAGAAAGCTCTGACAGGTCTCAGAGGCTCTCCTGGAATGGATGGACATTTTCACTAGATTTCCTTTTTTAATTCATTAAAATCATAATATTCTCTCTGGTTTTCCACAGATAACAGTCTAATCGTGTAAATATTAACAACCTTGTGGGTATTAACCAGTGTAGCATGTCTGCCACATTGGGACCCCCGACTGATGAGGTTCACTGCTTCTCATGAGGATCCGCTGAAACTTAGAAAGTTGGAATTTGACTAAAAGAAATGCTTCCCTGTCCAAAGGGCTTCAATGTTTGTCTGCAGGAATAATCCATTTCCTTTGCTTTTGTGTTCAACTTCTATTATCGAACGTGTCTCTGCTGCCTCTGAGTGTGCAGAAACAGAAAGATGCGTTCTGCAGCAAAGTTGCTGTTGTTAAAGGCAGATGGTTCAAAGTCAGAAACAATACAATTCTGCTGGACTCAGGGAAACCAGTGAAACCCTTCATCAGTGCACCAGCTGCAGATGGACTCATCCTCAGGCCATGGTGCACAGAGCCCCCTGCTAGATGTTTGGGACGGGTTCTGAAACTGGTCATGAGACAATGAGTCAGGAAAAGAAAGCTCTAAAACAAAAGAGTTCAGACTAAAAGAAAGATACTTCCATGAGGTAGAATGTAGAGTTAAAACTGGTTATTATCTGTTTAACCTCAATCTGAAAATAAATTTAAACAATTTAAACAATCTTTGGTACTTTTTGCAAGGCAGGAGATTAACATTAAAATGTTGTCGTGTTGAATTTTATTTATTTATTTTACATAATTTCAAACATATCAGACTTAAGCTGGATCCTAGAGGAAACACACAGGTCTAATTAAAAGCCCCTTTATTGAATTTTGGTGTTGTTTAGTAAACAAGGATAACTTTTAAAATGGAGGCATATTTTTATGTATCAACCTCATTTGATCATCATTTTAAGTGATTTTGGGATAAATAATTGTCAAACATTTTTTTTTATTATTTTACATTATTTAATATTGTTGTGTTTCATTAATAAATAAAAAATAATTATTTATTATTTTTAATAATAAAAATAATAAATAAATAAATATTTCCGAGTCTCGCTTGGATCTGAATTAACTTCCAGCATAAAGCAAATATAAAATATATTTAATATAATTTAATATAATATAATTAACATTTTTACATAATTTTCCCCACTTCCGTTCTCCTTTAAATAGCAATAAGTCTCCTTCACATTTCCATATTTTTTTCTTGAAATGTCAAACTCTTATAATTTAACATGTTTTTGTTTTAGCTTCTTCGTAATAGAAGTAAAAGTCATATTTCAAGTTTAAAAACAAATAAATGTTTCTCTGTTGTTTAATGTTTATTTGCGACATTTAAAATTCAAGCCCTCGTACTGTGGAGATGCTTTTAATGTGAAAGGGCCGGTCCGGAAGTCCCGCAGCCCTCTCCGGTGTGTGATCGGCTGTGTGTCGGTTCGCCTCCTCTCAGTTCTCGGGCTCAGCGGACGGATCAAGATGTCGGACCCCTGCTCCTTCTCCTCCTTCTCCAGCCTCACCAAACACCTTAACCTGCTGCTGCACGTGGACTTCGACAGGCACGTGATCAGAGGGAAGGTGCAGCTGACTGTGGAGGCGCTGGAGGACCGTTTCTCTGTTCTGGTAACATGCTCTGACCCGGTGCTCCGGTACCGACCCGGTTTAAGCCTCTGAGAGCTCAGATCAGGAAGCTTCACGGAGATGCAGATAAAAGCTGAGATAAGTTGCATGAAGTCTGGTCTGTTAGCTGCTTTGAAACATGGAGTTTAGGTTGATGGAAGTTGGACCTCTGTCCGGTTCTGGTTCTGCCGCTGAAGGAGTCCAGCACCAGCTCAGCTGGTAAAGTTTCTAAACCAGCAAACGTTCCTCTATAATTCGGCTCACATAATCTTCCATTTAGAGCAAACATTGACACGTTTTAAGGAATCAAATCTGAACAGTTTTACCTGGAGACGTTTAACTGATCAACCAGGTGGATTTTGGACTTTGTTCTGCAGGCTGAGCTGTCAGAGATCCTCCTCCGGTTCCAGATCAACTGTCAACTTTAAAACTGGGCGTTTAAAACTTTATGTTTTATGTGAACCATTCACTCTTCTGTGAGAATCCCCGCAGTGTGACGTCAGTAGGACCGGTGTATTCACCTGAGCTCACCTCGGAGTGAAATCTGAGTCTCAGTGTTTCAGAGGAAGCGAACTGAGGCGTCATCTTCCAGCTTGTTGGTCCCTGATCTGAGGCTCTGCAGAGTTTGAAATAAAGTGAAGCTGCAGAGATGCAGACTTTGATCTGGTTGGACTGGTTCTCACACCAGTGACTTTTATCAGCAGGTGTGGCCTTTATCCCGTTAATAAACTCAGTTTGGTTTTTGTTGCAGACTTTGGACACCAGGGACCTGAACATCTCAGCGGTGTCTGTCAACCAGCAGCCGGCCTGCTTCACTCTGGGCTCCAGGCACAGCTTTAAGGGGACCCCGCTGGACATCACCCTGCCCTCTCACCTTTCCAGGTGAGCTAATATACAGCCCCCCCTACTGCTGATTTAACAGTAAAATGTATAACCTGCATGTCTGTCTGGAGCAATCAGGGGCCAGCAGGCCATCGTGGAGGTGGCCTATGAGACGTCTCCGTCTGCATCGGCTCTGCAGTGGCTCACACCTGAGCAGACTGCAGGGAAGAAACAGCCGTACCTGTTCAGCCAGTGCCAGGTGACGTACCTGTCAGACAGTACATGGGGTATAATTATCTTATAAATAAACATACCAGTTGATGAAAGGAGTTCAACACAGTTTGGAAGGCTGTCAATAGAAACACAAACATTTGTGTTTGCAAATTTAAATCAACCCGTATAGATATAAAAAGTTTTTTTCATCCTTGCTGATATGAGATGTTTCTTCTGTGAGAAAACAAGTTCAGACGTAAGAATAAAATTTGGCAGCAATACAAGAACGAATCACGAATCATCAAGGTACAAAACCCAAGTTTACGAAGAAGAATCACAAATTTACACGTTTGGGAGTAAGATTTAGAAAAGTATGAGTAAAAATTGTAGATTTACGACTAAAACTTCTGATTCTTCCTCATTCATGACTGATTCAAAGTACGACTTAAACATTTCCAACTACAAATCATAAATATGTGAGTAGAAATCCCAGATTTCTGAGTACGAATCATAACTCCAGGTTACGAAGATCCCGAATTTATAAGTACGACTTATACATTTGAAATTTGTACTTGTATGAATCATAAAGATATTGAAACAAATGACTAATTTATGAGTAATACAGATCACAAAATTAAAAGAGCAAATAACAATTTTACTAGTATAAATAAAATTGTAGTACGTAGAATCCAATATTTCCATGTAAAATAAATGGTTCCTACTTTAAAATTTGTTTTGTTCTTGTAGTTTTAATGACTTCTAGTCACGTTTATTGACTAATTTGGATCAATTCTGACCCTCCTGCAGATGTTTTTATTGACTGCAATCTTTCCCCATATTCTGCTTCCTCTCTGAGGTTTTAACTGAAGCTGTTGAGACACAGTTTGGAAACTTTGGTTTTTCTTCTGCCTCTTTAGTGTTGATCAACAAGCTGTTGCTCCACTAACTCAGACATTGAATAAATTTGTTCGTCCTGCGTGGAAAAGAAACCTAATCCCAAAAGAACCAGAACCTTCAGCTTTTTTAATCAGCCTCTGATTAAAAACGCTCAGCTTTTCCCTGCTCTCCGTCTTCCAGGCTCATCACTGCAGGAGCATGGTACCCTGTCAGGACACCCCCTCCATCAAACACACCTACTACGCCCAGGTAACTCCTTCCTGAACAGACACCTGTACAGGTAACCCACGCTAGCATTCAGATCCAGAATCGTCTGAGAGCTTCCGCCGCCGCCTCTGTCCCCGTCTCCCAGGTGTCCGTCCCAAAGGACCTGGTGGCGGTGATGAGCGCCGTGAGAGACGGACAGGAAGTGGACCCTCAGGACAGCAGTCGGATCATCTACAGGTTCAGACAGCCGGTAGGCAGCGCATCAAACTCTTGGTTCAGTGTTTCCTTCCTACACGGTCTGACTAAAGTATTCACACCCTTTGGTTTTTCCCCTGCTTTGAAAACTTTGTTGGGTCTTACTGGGATTTTGTTTGAGACGCGCCACTAGTTGAACAACTTCCTGTTTTCTGTCAAACACGCAGGGCTCCAGTTAGATCGGCTGGACTCTGTCCTGCTGCAGATCTTCAGCTGGGTTTAGATCTTTCCTTTGACTAGGCCGTTCTTTCTCATGAAACCCCTTAGATCCAAACCATAGTCTCTCTCTTTTGCGGCAGGATGTTGTCACCCTGCTGGGAGGTGAAAGGCATCCCCACAGCATGAAGCTGCCACCACCATGTTAACCAACAGGACGACGCGTTCGTTTAGATCAATCAGTAAAACCCGGACGTTAGAAAGTGACGCAGTAAAACTTTCAGGGCTGTTAAAACTAAAGCAGTCGTTCTTTCTGTGACCTCAGGTTGCCATGCCATCCTACCTGATAGCCATCGTGGTCGGAGCTCTGGAGAGCAGGTAGCATCTTCTTACTCAGTTTGATGCTCTGAGCGCTCCACCTGAGCAGCTGATGATCTCTGCTTCCTGATTGGTCCACAGGGAAATCGGCCCCAGGTCCAGAGTCTGGTCTGAGAAGGAGTTTGTGGATAAAGCAGCGTTTGAGTTTGCTGAGGTGGGTGACCGCAGCCACCGGCTCTTTGACCCGCTCACGGTGTCGGTTTGGATCTAACCTTTGTGTCGCCTGGCGGCTCCACCGGTCCATCAGACTGAGACCATGCTGAAGACGGCGGAGGACCTGGCTGGACCGTACGTCTGGGGCCAGTACGACATCCTGGTTCTGCCTCCCTCCTTCCCCTACGGCGGCATGGAGAACCCCTGCCTCACCTTCGCCACGCCCACGCTGCTGGTAAACCCGAACTCGCTCGGTTCGCCTGTCGCAGCGTTAATGGCCGCCCTGTTGACCTGCTGTTTCCTGTCTCTCCTCAGGCTGGAGACAGATCCCTGTCTGGAGTGAGTAACACACCTGAGTCACATGACCGCACCAGTTGAACCAGTCAGGTCCTGGGCCTGATGATGGTCCAATTAAAGCGAGATCCTGGTGCTCCAGCAGCGATTCTAGAAGTTGATGTTTCTGAAGCCAGATCCAGGAGACCTTCAGGAAACAAACCAGGTCCAGAAGGTTCCGGACTGGTCCTGAAAGTTCTAGCAGATGTTTGAGCCTCAGCAGGAACCGGGTTCAGCTGTAGGATGAGGCCTGAATCGGATCATATGGAGCCAAACTGGAGCCAATAAAGTTGTAGAAAAGGAATAAAAAGATCAAAAGAAAAGCAAATAATTTCAGAATGAAACTTTATTATAGTTTGTTTTTTTCCAAACTGCGGATGTGGGCGGGGCTTGGATGACGGTGAGTGGAAAGATTGACAGTTTAGGGCAAAGTATTCGGTTACATTCAGGAACAGAAGGAACCAGAATTAGATTTAAAATATTTTCAGTTTTAAAAAAATTCCTTTATTTTTTTTTTTCAGTTTTTCAGTTTTAACTTTTATTTAAATTTCAAACTAATATTTGTTTTTCTAATTCTAAAAGAAAGTCTCTGTGTTCCTCAGGTGATCGCTCATGAGATCTCCCACAGCTGGACCGGGAACCTGGTGACCAACAGGACCTGGGAACACTTCTGGTAACCAGACGGAACCGTCTTCTGATCCGGTCAGTGCGAGTTTGATGCTCAGGTGCTTTCTGCTCCCTCAGGCTGAACGAGGGTCACACGGTCTACCTGGAGAGGATGATCGGCAGGTGTATGGAGGGGGAGATGTTCAGGCAGTTTAAAGCCAGGGGGGGCTGGAAGGACCTGCAGGACTCGGTAAGAACCTGAACCCGTTCAGAACATCCAGACGGAACCATGCGGCTGTTTCCTGTCACCGCTGGCCTCTGTCTCTCAGGTGAACACCTTCGGAGCAGACAACCCTCTGACCAACCTGGTGCCGAGTCTTCAGGACGTGGATCCTGACGATGCCTTCTCCTCGGTGCCCTATGAGAAGGGCTTCGCTCTGCTCTTCCACCTGGAGGAGCTGCTGGGAGGGCCAGGTAACAGCCGTGGACACACGGGCCCTCCTGGTCCTGGTTCTGGTTCTGTTCTGAAGCTCCTGTTGGTTTTGTCCTCCTCAGAGGTGTTCATGGGCTTCATAAAGTCGTACATCCAGCGTTTCGCCTACAGCAGCGTCTCCACGGACGACTGGAAGAACTACCTGTTCTTCTACTTTAAGGACAAGGTGAGGCCCAGCTGAGACCCGGTTGGATCAGAACCGCTTCTGTGAGGAGTTTCTAACCTTTCGTCCTTCAGGTGGACGTCCTGAACAAGGTGGACTGGAACGCCTGGATGTTCACCCCTGGGATGCCTCCGGTCCAGCCGCAGTAAGTGGGTTCTGGTGGAGGTCCGGCCCGTCTCCGAGACCCATTCTGGTCCTGATGACTCGGTTCTGTTGTGTTCCAGGTATGACACCACTCTGGCTGACGCCTGCATCGCTCTGAGTCAGCGCTGGATCAAGGTCAGAGCTGCTCCTCATCTCCGTTCGGCGCCGTAAAGTTCTGATGTTTTGGACCCGGATTTAACCCTTTGTCCCCTTCAGGCCCGAGACCAGAACCTGGACGGCTTCAGCGAGTCGGAGGTGAAGAACCTGTCGTCCCACCAGCTGATCGAGTTCCTGTCGCTGCTGCTGCAGGAGGTGAAGCACCTCTGACCCCCACCTGACCTTCTGACCCCCTGACCTTTGACCCTCTGACCTTCTGACCTTTGACCTTCTGACCCCCTGATCCCCACCTGACCCCCTGACCTTTTGACCCTCTGACCTTCTGACCTTTGACCTTTTGACCCCCTGACCTTTGACCCTTTGACCTTCTGACCCCCTGATCCCCACCTGACCCTCTGACCCCCTGACCTTTGACCTTCTGACCCTCTGACCTTCTGCTCTGCTCCTCAGGAGCCGCTTCCTCTGACTCATGTGAAGAAGATGCAGGACGTTTACAACCTGAACGCTTCGACCAACTCAGAGATCCGCTTCAGGTGAGACGCTTTGATTTAAGCCCCTCCTCCTCCCAGGAGGAGCTTCCTCCTGATTGGCTGCTGTGTCTCCAGGTGGCTGAGACTGTGCGTTCGCTCAAAGTGGGAGGAGGCGGTTCCCCTGGCGCTGAAGATGGCGACGGAGCAGGGCAGGATGAAGTTCACCCGGCCGCTCTTCAGGTCAGAACCAGAACCAGAGCTTCCCTTCCGGGCCGCTGCTTGAACTTTGAACCCGGATGAGGCTGCTTTAGATGTGTTGGGTTCTGGGTCGGTACCTTTTACACACCTGTGGTCCGTTTCTCCCCTCAGGGAAGTTTTCAGTTTTGAGAAGTACCGGGAGGAAGCCGTTCGAGTGTTCGTCGCCCACCGAGCCGCCATGCATCCCGTCACCGCCGGGCTGGTCGCAAAGGACCTGAAGGTCGACACCAGCGGCACCGGGAGTCAGTGAGAGCAGGAACCGGTCCTGCAGAACCGGGTCCGTTTCTGTCAGGGCGAAATGTTTGTATAAAGAGCTGAACTCTGAGCTAAAACTGGAGTCGTGTCGTTTTTTCTAAACTCGGGTTTACTGGAAGGAAAGTATCAGCAGGTTTTAAACATTCTGATCAGAGGGTGTTAGAACGGCCTAGTCAAAGTACAGACCTCAATCCTGAAGGGAAACTCCAGCCAATCCTGTTAACTGGAGGAGGAGCAGAAGAACTCCTGCATCAGTCAATTGTTTAACAGATACTTCAATAAATCTGTTCAGCCAGGAAATATCTGCTCGTTAAACTCGTCTCTCAGGCTTCGAACGTCAGACTCCAAACGTTTCAACATCGGTCTTCTGTTAACGTGAAGCAACAGGAACGGTTACAGGAAATGTTCTGAAGAAAGAGGGAAATTGCAAAAAACAATTAGAACCTTCTCAGGAGCTTCCAAAGAGGCGTGTGCTTTGACCTCGGTGGTGGATTCATGTTTCTGACTTTGTTTCTTCATGAAGAGGAAATTAGGAAACGTGTGATGAAGTCAGAGCAGAAACCAAACTGGGAGAATGAAGTTCAGACGGAGCTTCGTAAAGTTTAGATTTCAGCCTGGAAAAGCCTCTGCAGCGACTTTATGTGCAGCTTGTTTCCGAAAACTTTGAGGGTTCATGAATTATGGAAAATAGAAACAGAAAGTGAAGCACGGTGGTGGCAGCATCATGCTATGTTTATGTTCCCAGCAGTAGGACATAGGAATTCAAATGAAAACAGCCAGTACTGGTCCAAACCTGTTAATAAAAGGTTCCGTCCAACCCAAGGAAAACTTTTCCTGCTCAGTTCAGGCTGGTTGAGTTTAAACCAAACATCTTATGAAGCCTTTGTTGAAAATGAGCTTGAGCTGAAAATCTGTTTTTATTCAACATCAGATGTTAAAAGCATCATCTGGTTGTTTGGAGGCTGAATAAACGGGTCAAAGGAAATGAGGCAGCAGGTGAAGCCGGAGCTTCAGAGTCTGTGGACACCTTAAGACCAGCGCCCCCTGCTGTTGGTTTAACCTTAACACACCCCAGCTGATTTATTACGTCTCCACTTTTCATCCCGTATTTTTTATCTGAAAGCTTCCTGCTATCAAAGGAAAAGCAGAGAAACATTGATTAATGACTGGACTGTTCAGAACCGGCTCGGTTCTGCTGTTTAAACCCAGAAGAACCGGAATGAAGACGATCGGATGGAATAATTGGATTAATCCGTTAATTATTCTTTGCTTTTAAATGATTCTACATTCGTATATTTAATTTAACACTTTAAAGTTTTAAAATTAATGTTATTTTATCCATTTCCAATCACATGAAGTTTTTATAACAGAATATGTCAACACATCAATAAATTAAATGACAAATTAATCTGTTAATCAGATTTATGATTTAAATTTTAATCACAAACTGTATTATACTTTAACCTAATTTTATAAATGTTATGATCTTTATAGTGATATAGTTCAATTCTCTAAACAATATATATATATATATATTTAAATTTATAAAGTGTAGTTATTAGATTTTGATTTAACATTTTAATGTGTCTTTTTTAATTTTTTTTAAAACAAACTGGTTTTAATGTATAATTTAACTAAAATTGAACTAATTTCATTTGATTGTAAATTTTACATGATCAAATTAATTTTAGATCTTTTATTTTTCCAGTTATCAGGAATTATTTAGCAAATAGTTTTCATGAAAAAGATAATTTACAGTTGTTGTTGATTAATTAAATCACCAGACTTTTCTACTTGTTATCCTTCATTTTTAAATAATTCTGTTTTTCTAATAATCATTAAATATTCCAGTTTCTTCTGATGGTTTTTTTGTTCATTCAGTAAAAAACTTCAGGAAATATTTTGGATCAGCTTCAGGCCCAAAGTTTAAAAGCAAAGCTAAGATTTCCTGAACAGAACCGGATCAGAACGTCTCTGGTTCAGCAGGATGACCTTACCTTAAACTGGACCAACAGTGTGATAAATGTTACTACCAGTGAGGTTCTGTTAGGGTCCTGGTTCTGTTGGCTGAACTGTCAATGTCTCAGCGCCCCAGAGGACATTTCAGGTACTGGACCGGAACCACAGGCTTCGAATCCTTTGTCAACAAACATGAAACATTCAGCAAACAGCAGCAGAGGCCCAAACGTTTGCACTTCAGAACCAGCAGCTTCATCAAGTCCAGTTCAGGTCCGATTGGATTCGGTTCCTGCTGCTCTGTTTGTTCAATCCAACCTGGATTCAGTTTCTGCTGGATCTTCAGGTTCCAGCTGGAAGCAGTTTCCTCAGGTCCATCTGAGTCCCAGTCCTCCTGCCACCAGAACCTGCTCCAGGTTCTGGTCCTCCTGTCTCTCCAGCAGCCGCTGCTCCTCCAGCAGAGACACCAGAGCGTCTCTCTGTTCCACCACCTCCAGCATCTCCTCCAAGATCAGCCGCTCCTCAGCCAGCTGCTCCTCATCCTTCAGGTGATCTGAAACAATCAACACAGACACTCAGCCACCTCCTCCTCGGATCAGAACTCCGGTTCTGCTCGGCCTCCTCACCATCCACAGCCATCCTCTCTCTGAGCTCCTGCTGCAGGCGACTCTGTCTGTCCTCCAGCTGCAGCTCCTGAGCGCTAAAACCAGAACGACATTCAGATCCAGCAGGTTCTGCTGCAGGAGCGTCTTCAGTCTGAGATACTCACAATATCATGAGTTCAGATTCATATCGAACCAGAGAGTTCTTCTGCTGGACCAGCTGGAACCACTGCTGCATCAGAGCCAGGTTATCCAGTTTACCCAGTCCTGCAGTCACAGAACACGTTCAGTTTATTTCCTCCTCATGGAAGAACAAAGTCTGAAAGGAAAACCGACCTCCTAGATGAAGCTCCACGTCTGGACCGTAGCTGGAATCCTCCCAGTAGTCTGTCAGGAACAGGAAACGGGTTCATTTAGAAAGATTCAGGTGAGAAACGGGTTCATCTGGATCGATTCAGGTGATTTCAAGTAGGAAACAGGTTAATGAGGCAATATTCAGTTTAAACACACGGTTCCTCTGGGCTTATTATCCAATCAGGTGGATCCAGCCACTGATTATGTTCAACAAAGATGTGTTCAGGGGGAGAGGGGTTGTCGGACAGGAAGCAGGTAAACAGGGAAGCTCAGGTGAAGAACAGTGATGATGGAA